>WKFP01013424.1:0-19481 GCA_011057875.1 Pterocles orientalis
CTACCCCCCCCCCAAAAAAAAAAAAGGTGGCAGGGTAGTGGCTTACGGTGTGGTGAGGGCAGCTGGGGTGCCCCCCCCGCACCCCGAGGCTCTGGGGAGGCTGAGGAAGGGCTCCCCTGCCCGGTTTGGGGCCATTGGGGGGGATGCACTCCCCCCAGCTGCGCTCGCTTCCCCACTGATTGTTTACATGGGGAGGGGGGGGAATTTTCATCCAAAGATGGGTCTGGGTGTGCTGGGGTCCCCTGGGGGGGAAGCCTGTGTGATCACACGTGTCATTCCGGATGCTACCAGTTAATCTTGCTTCATTAGAGAAGCGATGGTACCCCCACATCCCTCTCTGGTACTGATACCCCTCATCCCTCTCCAGTATTGGTACCCCCACATCCCTCTCCCGTCTCGTGTGCTTTGTGACGTTAGTGACACCATGACAAAGTGTCCTTGATCTTGTGCTTTCTTTTGGCCGAGCAGTGGAATAGCACACTCACTCAAAAAGTGAGCGAGAAATCAACCTTCAGAGAGATGGCAGGTTTGGGGTGAAATGTCCAGGGTGGGGATGCTGCTTGGGGGTCCGGCATGGGAACAGCTCAGACCCCCCTCCCTGCCAGCTCATCCTGGTGTCCCAGACGTGTTCATCCTTTAGAGAACAACGCTGTGATGTCCAGTATCCGAAACGCCCATTTTCAGAGCAGAAGCTACATTCTGCTGCACCGTGGGCAAACCAGATGGAGGTTCCTACCAACACAACCCCACGGCATCACCATGACCAAACCACAGCATTGTTTCGTGGCAGACAGGAATGTTCTTGCTGTGGTGGGTACTTCGGGGCTGGGTGCAGGCACAGCTGTATTTTCTCTCTGGATCCGTGCAGTGAGGTTCTCACTCCTCCGAGCTAAGTGCACATGGGAAAGCTATGAATCTCCAAAGTGTGCCTGGGGCTTGGACTTGTTGTCTACCTTCAAAAGGTGGCCAGTCACTCTTTTTTTTTTCCTATTTCCTTTCTCTTTTGAATACCTTGCACAATGGGTGGTAGGCACAACGTTGAATCAGCATCCGTTGACAATTGAATATATATATATAAGAAAGAGTAATATATATAAAAACACTTTTGCTCATTTTATTTCTAGTCCCGGTAGTTCCTAGTGCAAAAACTCAAGACAGAGTGAGTTTAAACCATTTTTGAAACATCGTGAACCTTTTGAAATGTTTTTATGCGACTCTATCTAGAAGACAATATTTGTTTCTCTGGGCAGCTCATTTTGTATCTTTAAATGAAACGTAGCATTAACTCATCAGCTCTAGAGAAAACTTCACGTGAAAAATTTGCATTTTCTTGGCTTTCCAGCCGATTCCCTGTTGCTGAAGATTTTTATTTTAACAATGTTCTTTTTAGAGTTTTGATTAGAACTTGTCTCAGTTGGAGGAACCATTGATAAGCTTTGACAAAAGCGTACGAGGGTCAATGGAAAAATAATTTTCCCCTGTGGCCCTTCACAACAGGAGGAGAAAGATTTGGGATGTGAGGAGCTAAAGTCCCTAGAGCCAGCTCAGTTAGAGAGGAGGTGGACGTGTCCTTACCAAACCCTTGGTGCTTGGCCAAACACATTTCCAGCAACTTTGCTGAAGGTAAACTAAATTCTGGTCCTTGCACTGAGGAGACTTTAATCCAGTTCACGGTGTGGCACAAGCATATCCCATGCTCAGGTTTAGTATCAAATGCTGATCTGATTTTTTTCTTTAAGTGATGGTTTGGGACCTTTCTCTTGGAAACTGTTAAAGGTGGCCATGGAAGCTGTTCAAAATACTTGACAGGCTTCAGGAAAAGAGGAAAGGGCCAGGAGGAGAAAGAAAAGGAAAACATTTCTTGAATATACTGGGGAAAAGGGCCAGGGACACGGTTGGATGGGACGCAACCACAGCTGCACAAATGCCCTGAGTTCCGTGGAGATGTGGTGGGAACGGGTGTGAGCTTGTGCGGTTACAACAAGCCCTCATCCCTGACCCAGCGTGTTTTGAATGAGAAATTTTTTTGAAAAAGCTAACAAAACATCTCGACTGCACCAACAAAGTTGTTCAGGTTTTGTTTCCTTTCCATTTGGTTCAGTTTGGGACTCTGAGCAGCCAAAACCTCTCTTTGTAGTCAACTCCATTTCAGTAACCGGCAGTGAACATCTCAAGGGTCTGGGTCCTGCTGTGGCAGCCACAATTTGTTCGTCTCAAACAAAGAGTTTTAATTGAACTTTGAATAAAAACCCAAGAAACCATTACTGTTCTCAGTAGGCGATGAAGTACCTCTTTCTCGCAGAAGCATCAAATTTGGGGTGGGGTGGTCTTCAGAAAGCCATTGATTTTGGTAATCGCTTGTATTGATGTGTATGGACAATGCACTTAATTGTTAACAACTAATTATCCGCTCACTTCTAACTGTCAGGAATAATTGTTCAATGCACGTGGTCTTTCCTTGTAACTCCTTTCAAGCGCGTGCCACCTTTTCTCTCGGTGAGGCCGTCGTGCTGCCGTACAGCTGATGGCTTCACTTGTACCGTTTGTAATTTTGTGTTGACAGTGCGGTTGCCTACTGCAAAATCCCCCGAGAGCTGCCCTTCCCGCTGTCCCTGCAGCCCCAGGAATGGAGTTTTCCCATTCCTGTTGGAAAATTCCGCAATACAGAGCTTTAGAGAGAAAAAACGGATTTTCAGTAGAGAAGACCCAAATCAGAATGGGTGGTCCAAAGCTCTTTCATCCCTGACTTTGAGGGTTGTGAATAAATTGTCTCCAATTCCAGGCGTAATCGTTGCCTTCACAAATTCTGCTCGATGTCAAGCGTAACTGTGTCTAAACCAAGGTTATTCCTTCCCAATTTGGGCACGCTGCAGCGGGCAGGAGGCTGGATGTCTGACAGCACGTTGTATCGATAGACGCTGAAATCACAACCACAGGTTCATCACCTTCACGCAGGATCTGGGAGCTGGAGAGCATCTGGCTGGTCCCAGGAAAAGCTCTTTTCCAACTGGGTGGTATCTGGCTAAGGATGAGACATAGAGCTGGCACCCTTTCAAGTCTGCTCAGCCTGGCCTCTTGGCTCTGCCTTGCTTTTCCTTTACGCCACGTAGAGAGTGACGAGGACCAGGCTCGTTTCTGATGTCCCTTGGGAGTAGGTCAGAACCAGGAGGAACAGCATCCATCCTCCCTAGGGTGCGCATCCTCCAGCTTGGAAGGAGGGATGAGTTTCTGGTGGCAAAGCTCAGCAAGAGGCTCAGCCAGACCTGGGTGGCCCAGGGCCAGATCCTGCTCTGTGGCCACTGGCATGTGTCCATGCAGTGTCCATCCGAGTCAAGTCATTCCTGTTCCCAGTCCTGCCTCCCGTCCTATCTGCTTCCCCAGGAACGAGGCTGTTTCAGAGCAATTAAAACAACATATTTTGATGTAAGTGTTTTCATTAGCCTTTTAACTTGACTGGGAAAGTCGATCTCAAAGAAAAATGTACAGTTATCATTCAATTACGGTTAAATCAAGCCCCTTCGATGCACTTTATGAACGAGTGAAAACAAATCAATGCTGTTATTGCACTGTATCTCTATTGTGTACAATATTATACATTCATCTGTAAGAGTAATTTATTTTTATTACTGTAAATAAAACTGTTGAAGTGATTTGTCAGGAGGATATCCAAATAGGGTGGGGGTTAAAATTAAAACATTTGAAGATCTGGGCTCCTGTCCCAGGTATGTGCCATACTGTGCGTGTCTGTGTTTTTATTTCAGCTGAAGAGGGTCTCGTGCAGGTTTCTGCTCCTCACCTGGGGGCTGTGTTTCCACTTGGACCGCAATGAGCTGGTTGAGGGTAAGAACAGCTGGAGACATCGATTGGAGGGGTTGGGAAAGAATGGTTCCCACTGCTCGGAGCCTCCACGCACAAGGATGGAGATTCTTCCATCAGCAAGCCATCCTCTGCCCTCTGATTACCCAGGAGTCAGGGATGAAATGCCCACGGGAACACAGTGATCTTTTGAGAGCTGGTTTCTCCAAACGAAGGGTTATCGAGATATCACAGCTTGCTGCTGCCGCTTCTGTGCCCTGGCCTCTAACAGAGGAGGGAGCATCACAGGGCGGATAACTCCCAGCAAATGGACCCAGAGAGGGCAAGCTGACAAAAAGACAAACCCAAATCTACTTTAACCTCTTAAAATCTTTATTTTAATTTTTTTTTAATTAGCACATGCATAAAGTGTCGACAGTGTGGGATTAAGATGACATTTTCTGAACAAATGTAGTTACAAGCGGTGCTTTGGATCGTTCCAGGTTTTCTCTCTACACTGTACAGGAGAAAGCTCGTGTTGCGACCAACGCAGTCCCTACCTTTCTGTCATCGTGTCACGACAGGCAGAACCCACGACACTGGGGAGAAATACACTTGCTCACACGTAGCAACTGGGTACGGTAGATAGATACAAGCAGCAACATCTACTCACCTATTGACTAAGTGCACATGGTTAAAAACCCCGTTAGACACTGAACATCTCCTTCGGCTTGAACGGCAACTATATAATACTGGAAATCGAGTTATAGCCTGGAATGGGTGACCCTCCCATGGGAGAGACGCCCGTCTCCCGTCAGCTGCTTCTATCAAATGGCAAGTTGAAAGAAATACGGATAATACCTCCACCAGTATTAAAAAACTAAGCCTTTTGCAGGAGCATGGGGGCAGCCCCACCGATGCTGAGCACCCCAGGAAGCCAAGAGCAAGGTGCCACCAGGCTGGCACCTCCCTGTCCCTGCCGTGCCACCGCTGCAGAGCTGGAGCCAACCTCCACAGAGACCAGCCTGAGCCTTGGCTCCAGGCTCTACCTACAAATGGCTGGTGCCAAAAAGGGAGAAAACTGCTTTTAAAATACTCATCTCGAGCTGGCCGCTCCCAGATGCTCTTTTAGGAGGTTTGGTTGCCCCAGTGCCCCGGGGATGGGTCTCTCTACCTCGTAGATGCTGAATTTGGGTAGAACAGAGGGGTTTTTTTGGGGTATCTGAGGTGCTCCCAGCGAAGCCTGGGCTAACCTTGGGGACGGATTATCCTCACCCACCTTTGATGCCCCTCAAATTAACTGAAGGCGATGGAAACCCGGCAGCGACATGGCTCCTGTCCTGCTGCAGCAGCTGGCGTTGCCCCAGCAGCCCTGGGCTGGGGCAGGAGGAGGAAGAGGAGGAGGAGGAAGGCTCTCCAGCCTGAACGCTTCTCCCACGGTGGCAGCAATGTACGTACCCTGGAGCAAACCCACCAGCATGTGCATGTCCCACAGCTAAGTGGTGACAGGCTTTGTCCCCATGGTGTCCTCTCGGGGACTGTCCCCATACAAGTTTTCCTTGGGTTGGCCAATGGGAGTAAAAGCTGCTCCCAAAACTCCCCCTGCACCCCGTGCGCAGGGAAGGAGGAATCCCAGCGGATACCTCAGGGTCTGGCCACATCCAGGTTTCCACCCAGGTGAGGACAGGCTGAGCATCAGGAATGTTGGGCAATGCTCTGCCCTTCCCCAGCTTGGGAAGCCCCGCGCTCCTCGGCAATGCCATGGGGACCTCCAAAAAAGGCACTTGTGTTGGTAAGGAGCCGGACGCCACCACGTCCCCGCTGCTCTCCCAACGGGAACACCAGACCTGAGCCCAAGCACCAGCAATGCTTCAGCATCAACCCAACCTCGTGCCAGGATGTCCTGTTTCAGATTCCTCCAGGCAAGTCAAACAGTCCCAAAATGAAGGGAATCTATCAAGATGGGGAGCCACCAGCCCCAGAACGCTCCTAAAAATGCATTTTGGAGAAAAAATGGATTTTCTTTCTTTTTCCTAATCTGCTCTGATCTGAGATGGAAGGCACCACAAAGAGAGGGTCCAGTTTGTGGAGAAGTGGCCAGAACTCAAGGTAGACTTGAAACATCTCAGTATAAAAATAACTTTGGTGGTGGCGGTGAGGGGAGGTGTTGATGCTCATTAACAGTATGATTTTCGGAGACCTGGTGGGACTGTGCAAAAGATGAGCCTGATGCCAGCGGGACATCAGCAGCTCCCTCAGCGTGCATCACAGCAATGTCACCAGGCTCAAAGCCCACTTTGTACCTAATGCAAAATGTTTATGGTTGGTTTTTTTTCCTAGCAAGAAGTGACTTTCTAGGAAATGTTCCCAGCTGAGGTGTCAGGCACACACAAGCACCGGTAACAGATGAAGATCAATGGGATTTGAAACACTTGAGCTGGGGTGGGGCCTTCAGGGACAAAAGCACCTCCTAGGGGGGTAGGAGATCTTTTAGTTGTGCTGTGGGCTGATGTGCTGTTTGCTCTGTTCTCCAACATCGCTTTCTTATGAACTGATTTTTGAAAGCACCCCTTTTTGGGGGGCTGGCTGGGAAGCAGTGTTGGGTCTGACTTTCCCTCAAGGTCCAGGGGAAGGAGACGCAGCAGATCTACCTTCTGGAAATCACATGTAAGTTGTTTGGTTTTTAGTTTGGGGTGTGGGGTGTTCATTTTTATACTCCTCCCCTGAGCTACTCCAAATCAAAGAACTTTTCCATTGTTCACATTAATGTACCAGCACAGTTTACATACTGCAGTCTGTGGACCATGAATGGTCTGGAGGAGCAGCTTCCTGGAGCTTCTCTCTTCAGCTATTGAAATAGAGCAGTAACAGCTGCGCATCCTGGTTTTCTGCTGCTAGTTCCCATCCTTCCCTCTCAGGTGTTCACTCACAAAGTGCATTTTATCTTCATTGTATTTGAGGGTCAACACCAAAATGGGAAAAGGGGCAACAAAGCTCAGGGAGAACACAAGCACTGCCCTGGCTGATGGGCAATGCTTTGGGGCTGTGACCTGCCAGCACAGATCCACAAGCCTGAAGGAGGGGATGAGGCAGAACTACAAATGTGCCAAGTTGGAAGAGATACGTTATGGGCAGCTCCACCATCCCCTGGCCCAAGGGACAGTGCTCCTCTCCAGTGTTTGCCTACCTGTTTCTCTAAGCCCTCCCATGGTAGACCCTCCGCAACTTCTTTCAGAGTTTCTCCATCCTTATTTTGCAAAAACTTTCCCTGAGATCTGATTCAATGCCTTTCTGTCACAACCCAATGCCGTGCCTTGCACCTCAGCCCAACACGCGGATGGAGGTTCATTCTCCCCACCGCCCTGGGTGTCTTTGCACAGGTTTTTCCTCCCCGGAGTGGTGGGAATATCACCAATGTAAAACACCAGGCTATTTTCTTGCTGTTTTGTTTCCTCCTCTCTGCACTCTTAATATTTTCTATGCAGCTACGTGCTAGAACTACCATTGGGCTGGAAGTCACCAGGGTCACCCCAGTCCCCTGGCATTGCCACGGTGGGAGAGGTGTGCAGGGAAAGGCTCGTTTAACACACAGTTGGGCTCACAAGTCCCCAGACACAATGACCAACGGCAGATTTAAGCCTGTTCTGCAAAGAGCAGAAGACTGGCTGCTGCTCTGGAAGGTGGCACCTGTGCAAGGACAAGAGACGTGCCCACGGGAAGGTGAAGCATCTGTGATCGACCACCACGTAGAGCTACAGAGATGCCTGTGGCCTCAGGGTCCTGTACCATGGTAAGATAGACGTTACTATTGCTAATGTCACACCAACATTGCCTTCAGGGGGCACCATGGCCCCTCCAGGTCTTGCCTGGGGATTTCCTGCAGCAAGAGCCCACCCTTTGCTGCAGGCTCAGCCGAGTGACACCACCAGGATGGTGTCCTCCTTTGGGAACATCTGAGTGTCCTCCTCCCACCCTGAAGGCTTTGGGGCAAACCCCTCCCTGAAGTTCTTGACTCCTCCAGCAGAATGCAGGCACGGTTCCCACCTGGAGAAAGCAGAGCTTGAGAGAATGATCCTAAAACACCTGGAATTTGTTAAAGGAAGATCAAATTTACACACACACCTTTAACTCTCAAAAAGACTGAAATACTTCTAAGTCTAGGCTTGGGTATAAGTGCTTGAAGGAGGACACTGAGCTCAGATGCCATCCCATGAATTTCACGGGCAGCTCTGAATGTCAGCAATAGGGTCAACAAAATGCCCCTGGGTGTGTTTCCTATCCTGTGCAGGGTCATCCCAGAGGAGCACGGCTGTGTGAGGACTGGGAAAGGCCACCCCAAGGGCATGGAGACTCATTTGGAGACAAAACCAGCATGTCTTGGTGCTCCCAGCTCAGGCACTTTTGCGTGGGGGTGAGTGGAGGGGCAGGAGAGCCCCACCGCTGTCAGTGGGGGGATGCGGTCATGGTGCTAGTTGTGGGGTCACCTAAGGAAGGGACAACAGTTCTCACGGTACTGCTGCCCAGTTGGGGGGAAATTCACTGGTCAGTGAGAATTTGAGGCTTCTAAAGTGCAGTGCAGGTTATATGATCTTTGCTGTAAACTGTAAACTCCTCAGGACAGAGTCCTTGCCCTTTTATTTTATTTTTTTTTAATCTGTAAAGTGACATACCAGCCAAGAAACCTTACTCCTACATAACAAATACTACTACAGGAAAACAGGAATTAATTTAGGCTCTGTTCCCAGGGGTCTGCAAAGCTTCTGCTCAGGCTGTTGGGTGTCTTGAAAGTGAGAGAGAGGTGAAGAAGTTGCTGGGAGGAAATTTGAGGGCTCTTAGGTGAAGGGAGCTCTCTGGAGAAGCCATGTTCAGCCTTGTGCTTGTTGCCAGAATAAAACCTTCCTGAGATAAAATAGCTGCAAAAGCAGGAGCTCTCATAGGATGTGATGCTCACTCCTCTCTAGGTCTCTGCACGGGGTGGGAAATTAGAAACTACCCAATCCCTTCTTCCTTCAGGACACAAACCCTCTAAGAGCCTCCAGTGTCAACAGCCAGCTCTGGTTTTCACTCAAACTCAAGGAGATGCTGAGGGTGCAACGGCAGGACATGGACACTGCTAGACTTCCACGAAACTTGAGCAAGACCAGGCTTCACACTTGATGTGGCCTTCACAGGCAATAACTGGTCTGCCATGGGCACAGTGGTCCCCATAACGTCCCTTCTCATATAAACCTGAGATGTCCAAGAGGTTCCTGATGGACCTCAAGGACTATAGGCTTCCGTTAATATCTCCAAGCAGAACCAAACCAGCTTATTTACTCTCCTGCTGACTCTGGCCCAATTCATTTGTATGCACGCAGAATCTACTTCCCCCTGTTGACAGTCATGTTTATTATTTTTAATCTATGCCCATAAATTGGTAAGTAGGAGAAGGCAGAAAAAATGGAGAGAGAGGAACTCTTGGGAGATGGGTTGGGCTCATTAAATGTTTGGCACTCTGCGATTATCTGTTGGCAATGAAATGCCACTGCTATATTTTAACTTGGAACACGATCCCTTAAGGTACTGGAGAATCTCCTCAGCCCACTTCTGATACACTTGAGAGAGGAGAAATTCAATCATCTGTGACCTGGATTGTATTTTTAATGGCTGCCAAGCTAGATAAAATATTTAAATATTCGCTTTTATATCAGCCCACGTGAGATTTTGAGCACTTCAGGTTGTGTAACGCAGCATGGCCTACTTTTGGAAGAGTATACGGAAATAGGCACATATGTACAAAATATTGAGTACGCAGCATATGGGTCAGACAGCTGGTGTTAATTAGCATGGCACAACCAACTCCAGCAGAGCTAACCCAGCCCAACCAACTCCAGCAGAGCTAACCCAGCCCAACCAAGGAGTTGGTGTCACTTGTGTTGGATTTTATAGGTCACCTGGGCAAAAAAAAAATAAATGAATGCACCTAAAATAAAGATGGTCATCCTCAAACGTGGCTGTGTCCCTCAAGCAAAGGCACAGAGGATGGTGGCCTGTCAGCAGAGCTGGCCTTGCAGGAATGGCTGTGTCATGAGATCGGGGCTCTTGGTGCCACCATGTGTCTGGTGGCACTGCCAGGAGAGAGCTGGGAAGAGCAAGATGCACCACGATCAGACCAGAAATGGGTGTCTACAGCCCACCCTGACTACACAAGTTACTTCTCCACCAACTACATAAGAAACCTGAGCAATGAGCTCCAATGTTGACATCTCACTGGGGAGAGCTACCTGTGGATAGGCCCCATCCCTGGTATCAAGACGGCTCCAGGGGAGCTGAGGCAGTTCCGAACTCTGGAAGAGCTGGATCGGGATGTCTTCAAGCAATGGGCAATGCCGGGACTTGGTTTGGAGTTGAGTGCGTAAACGGGCTTGTGTCAGTTATCAGGGGCTGGGAACAAACGGTGAGGATGTACGGGGATGTCCGAAGAGGAGAGGATGGTGTAAGAACATAAAGGTGGGGGGAAATGGGGGTGAGCCTTGCTACCTGCACCCCTGAGGCTCCCAGCTGTGCATCTGCTCTGCAGATGTGATGTGCGCAGGGCAGGCAAGGCTTGAGTTACGTGATTGTCGAGCACTTTGCTGTGCAACGGCATGGACCCTGACAGTAGCATGGCGTGACTGACTGCTGCCAATCCCAAGCATGGGAGGTGACAGGGACAATCCTGACCTGCCACACACCAATGGAGTCCTACCAGAACCACCACAATTTCATGTGACACACACAAAGCAACTAGTGCATTAAAAGAAGGGACTTGGTCTTCTAGGGACGCTTGGCTCCCCTCCAGGCCCCACTAGGATCTGCTCAGCAGAAGTGGGACAGTCACAGACCAGGAGAGGAGCCAGCCCCGCATGTCCCAGAGCCCCTTCCCTGCCTTTGTGTGCTAGTGAGACCCCTTGGCTCTGCCTGAGCCCCAGCCAGGTCCCCACAGCCAACTCTGCAGCCCTTTGACCACTGTAACAGGTCCCAACAGCTCCGATAGCCCTCTGCTATTCTGTCTCGCTCACAAGGGGTTATTACTCTAAATTATCTAAATAAACCCAATTTCTCTTCACATACAAACAGTATTGCGATGGCGCCTATATTAATAACACTCCACCATAAAAAATACCAGGTGACTTCTTAAATGTTGCTCTGAATTTTCACAAGACTTCCTTCTGAACTTGCGGAGACACCAGTCTTTGGCCAAAAGCATCTCAGAGGGTCAACATCAGAACCGAGAGCTCTCGGTGAGCACCACGCATCGGGAATTGCCTGGTCACCTGCAGTACACCATGTCTCCCTATTTGCTTTGGTCAACCCAAAGTTTCCTTGGGTTTTGCAGATGAGCTCTTTCATGCCTCCTGTTGCTTCTTGCCTGCCCTGCCTGCCTGCAGTGGGAATTTGGTGAAACGGGAGGCACGGAGCCTCCCTGCCAGCCTCCCAGCAGGCTGATATTGGAAATGGGATTGATCCGTACAGATAATCCCGTACTGCCGGGTCCTCCTTGCACTCGGAGAGGCTGCCCCTCAACAGGCATTGGTGCTGCTGAGATGGGGAATTCTGGGGTTAAATCCCAGGATTTTATTTGCAGTTCCTGCTTGGACAATCAGCCCTGCTGAAGTCAAGGAGAGCTTTTCCTAAGGAAAGGGGGCCAAACCTGGGGATGTGGCCCATGGCAGGGCACCTCCCCAAACCCTTCCCCAGCCACCCTTGCCCTCTCCCACATCTGTGCTCCTCCTCTGTTTGACCCCCCCACTCGGCACCACAGCTGGCAGCCCAGATGTGGGGATGCAGGAGGTGTCACGTCTGAGGGACAAGAGACCATTTTGGGCCAAGAGGAGGGAGGGCTCCTGGGGAGGATTCTCAGCAGCTGGGTAGGGGTTTCTTCTCGTCTCGACACAAAGGGTTTCTCACGGGGGTGGAAAATGAGCAGATGCTGGGGACATCATTCAACATTGGCATTTCTCAGGGTGAATTTAAGGATCAGCCTTTGAGCCTTTTGGGTCCCAGCTGTATCCTTTACAGATCTGGTTGCTTCTAGATAGTCAAAAGAACCACCTTTGTAGCCATCACCTACATGGCTACTGGTAGAGCCAGGGAGGTGGGCTCAGAGCCCAGCTTCTCCCCAGAAGAGATGCAATGTGGGGACTCTGTTTTCCCCCCATTCAGGGACTCGTGGAATATGGGAGCACAAGAGAGGACCTCAGGACACTGTGTTGGGACATGGCTTGTCCTGGCCCATTTTCTGCTGGCGAAGAACCTCTCCCAGCTCTCTGCAAGCTCCTACTCCTGGCTGATATTTTCAGTATTCCCCACCCCTTCACTCCGCCTTCCTGTGCCAACTCCCTTCATAGCTGTGTGAAAAGCCTTCCATGGATCACGCTCTATTTTGAAGAGCAAACTGGTATTTTCAGTGCTGTGGTGGGGACCCAGCTCTCCAGGCTCCCACGCTGGTGCCTGCCGCGGTAGGATCAGTAGATCTCAATTGTATGGGCACAGTTTGTGGGGCTGCAAAGTGCAAGTTGAGAGTTTATCTAAAAGCAGCATTATGTCAAACTTTTTTTTTTTTTTTCCCAATAACACTGAAATTGTGTAGTGCTAAGGACAAGGAAAGTTGGGCTTGGGGAAGCTCCCTGGACACCTCCCTTGTCACCATCCCCTTTCCCCATGAGGACAGCACACATTGCACCTTTCAAAGCCCGGCCAAGCGCTTTTTTCCCAGAAAATTGGTCCTAAGGATGAAAACGGGCTCAGATCATCAATGCCTTGGTCTTCTCCAAGGAGAGACAGCACGATGGTGACCATCCCTACTCAACTGCTGCAAAACACAACGCATCGCTCTAGGGTGAAGGAGGCTCCTGCCCACCTGTAGCCTTTGGGGCTGCCCGATCCCACAAAGGCAGCAGCAGAGCATCCCCAACCCCAGCACACGGCCATCCCTGCGTGCCCGTGGTGACACCAGCTGTGCAATCAGGCTTCTTCTCCAGGAGCTTCTCATTAACATGTTTAACATCTAGCTGAAAAAGCACTACCACCTCTGGGTTCCCCTTCCCTAGCAAAGCACGCGCAAGGGCCGGTCTCTGGTCTTCCTCCAGGTGTAAATCTGGAGTAAGCCTATTAACCTGCCTTCAGAGCATTTTTCAAGTCATTAAACGTGAAGATGCTGCAAATTTCTGGTCTCACTGCCTCCAATGTGTTTCCTAACGGTGTTGCTGCTGCTGCCCGAAGGGTTTTCAACATGGTGTAAAAGCAAAGCTCCTGAATGAGCGAGGCCACCCGCGCTCGTTGGCATCGACGTTAGGGAAGGCGCCTATACACACCTGGGACGGAGCCGGGGAGCTCCACGCCAGCCCAGCCCCGGGGCCCCTCAGTCCGACCACTCATTATCATCCAGCTCGGAATCATCGTCGGACTCGCTGTACTCCACCGCGATCCGGCGGGACAGGATTGTTGCCACATCGTTGCCCACGGGCTCTTTTTTGGCCTCTTGTTCCCATTGCTCCTGGACTTTCCGGAGTTGGATTCCTGTGGTAGGAAAGAGCGAAAAGCTTTAGGGGCAACGTGCTCAGTACCCATGGATACACTCAGTGTGCAGCTTCCCCTCCAGTTAAAAATATTGTCTGAAATGAGATGGCTGCAGCCACCTTGCAGGAGGATGCACGCAATTACAAAGCTGTATGAGATAATAATGTGATGCATGTGATTATAAAGCTGTACGATAGAATAAAGCTCCTCCTCTGCTTCCAGAAGAGGTTGAACTTTCTTGAAGGTTAAATCTACCATTCGACCTGAAGATTCGCAGGAAAAGGAAATGAGAGAAGCCTTGGAGCACGTCATCTGCTAGAGCCTGGAAGGACGCCACACGCACAAGAGCTGACAGTCATCCCCGGAGGGCTCCATCCCACCTCCAACAATGGGTTTCCCTCCCTCCAACCCTGTCTTGTATTTCTTTCTCTCCCCAGGTCCACCGGGATCCACCATCTCCACGCATCATCTGTCCAACTGGGGCTTGTCTTGCACTCAACGAAGCCAAAGCCACTCAACAAAGCCAACACCGCTCAATGAAGCCAACACCACCCAACTCTACACTAAGTGGTATTTTGCCACCTTGGTGGCAGCGCTGGGGACCCGTCCCCCCAGTTCCTGCTGCCTCCACCCCCACCACTCACCCCTGCGGATGGCTGCCAGGAGGTCGCTCCGGGCATCGCTCATGGGCATCAGTGGGATCTGCGGCTTCCGGGGCTCCATGGCAGGGGCTGGGGGCGAGGCCGAATGCGCCGGCGAGGCAGAGACAGCGGGGGGCCCCGGTGGCGGTGGTGGGGGTGCCACAGGGGGTCCCATGGGGCCGGCCTGTGGTGGGGAAGCGGAGTAGGGGCCGGGAGGCACGGGGGGCGGCGAGGGTGCATAGGAGGGAGGGCCGGCTGCTCCCGGGGCCAGTGCAGGGGGAGCTGAGATGGGGCTGTCGAAGGCGGTCTGGGCGGAGGGGATGACAGGCGGTGGGGGTGGTGGGGCAGGCGGCACAAAGTACTCTGCCATCGGCACCGGCTGTGGGCTGCAACGGGAGGGCAAAGGCATGTCAACGGCATGAGGAATGATGGCACCCACCACCCATCCCAGGTACCCACCACTCATCTTGGGCACCCACCACCCATCCTGGGCACTCTCCACCCATCCTGGGTACCCACCACTCATGCCAAGCACCCACCACCCATCCTGGGCACCCACCACCCATCCCAGGCACCAGCCGCCTGAGCTGTGGTTTGGTTTGCTCTGGACCTCCACATAAGCTCTGTCCCCATGGAGTTTGGGGGGCTCTGTTGGCGGGATGGGCTATGGGGCATGCAGTGGTTGGAAGGCAGCCAACACCCCAGGGGAAAAGGGTCCCCTCCATCCACCTTGGCCACTTCTCTGGGATGAGGTTACCCCAAAAGTGCTCCTGACTGATTTGGCCTCAGGTCTCACCAGCAGTTTCAGACCATGGCGGCTGCAGAGGAGGGCTCAGCCCATGAGCACAGCACTGCCATCAGGCCAGAAATGGGGTGGGAAGCCCCCCAAGCCCAGGCAAGCCCCCACTGAGCACCGCTTCCCCTGGGCATCCCTCCGCCAGGAGAGCAGAGGCGGGCTGAAGCCTTACCCGTAATCCTTGACCAAGTGAGGTCTCGGCCCGTTGAGAATAGCCTCGGGGGGCTGTGGCACGTGGGGCTGCTGGAGGCGGTTGAGGCTGTTCTGCCGGCTGCCCGCTGCCGGTGCCGGGCGGTAGACATGTTCCTGGGGGGTGGCAGCTGCCAGCACCCCCTCCTTGTGCTCTGTCGGGGCCAAGTGGGATGCCGGGGCCAGGAGCTGCGCGGGGTGGTTGGGGCTTGCTGGGTACGAGTGGTCAGCTGCATCCGATGCATAAGATCTGCGGCATGGGAAAACCAAATGGTTGTACTCATGGGAGGGGGGCTGGCTGGGTGAGGGGGTGTTGGGAGGATGTGGGTTTGGGGGTATTTTGGGGTTGAGACAACAAAAAATGGGTGCAAAAATATAGATGCAGAAGAAAGCAGAGAGATAGTGGAGGGGAGGAGAACACCAACAGAGCTGAACCCATCTCTTCCTGTAGCTGCTAAATGGAAAACACTGATTTTATCCCCAGACCCAGGCTGCTCCTGAGGTCCAGGATGTGACCCCAGGGACACCAGCTGCCCATGAAGCCACCATGGGCTTACGGCTTATCACCCTGACCCTGCTGCGGGCAGCACGTCCCCCAGTGATGGAGAAGAAGAGAAAAGCAAAGGAGAGCCGGTGAGGTGAAGGTGTAGGAGGTAAAACCTGCCTATTATCTGGGGACAGTGATCCTTCCGATGATGCCACGTGATAGGGGGATGGTGAGAACCTGTTATCGGGTCGGAACTCTTTATCATATGCCATCATGTTCCACTCCAGGCGCCGGTTGCGGGCTTTCCTCACTTTCTTCACCTCCCGGGTGGAATCCTCCACCAGTCGCTGCTCCTGGGGGCACACAAAAGCCATGGCTTCATCTCCAGTCTGGCCCCTCCGGACCGTGAGTAGTACCCAGGGAGCATGCCCAACCCCACGAGATACCACCACAGGGAGCACATGGGATGCACCAGGAAGGTGACCACCCCCCAGGTCCCTGGCAGCCCCAGCTCCAGCCCCCCACCTGATGTCCCCCACCTGCCCGTTACCTTCTGCCTGCGCTTCTCCTTTCTCTTGTCTTCTGTCGCCTGCAACATCTTCTCCTTCCATAAGTTGAAGAAGTAGGAGGGGTCGGTGTAGAATTTGAGGCCGTCCTTTTTGTCATCCCTGGGGGGGGTTGGAGAGGGAGAAGAGGCAGTTATTGGCCACAGGAGAAGACCCCCGTTCCCCTGTACAGGGAGAGTTTGATACAATTTCATCCATAAACTGTTGTCCCCCCATGAACACATCCAACACAGTGGTTGTGACCTGCAGCACCACTGCGTGGGGTCCCTTGTCCCAAGTGCCCTAAGCAATGGGGACGGTGGCACAGCAACCGAAGAAAACAACCCCTCCAGCCCTCCCCAAGCAGCAAACGGGGTGCGCTCCCCAATGCCTCTCCTGGAAAGGGCCCCCCAGGATCCCCTCAGCCCCCTCAAGGCGCGATGTGGCAGCCACCCTACCTGTAGGGCGTGAGGATGTTGAGTGGCGGGGGCTTGTCGCAGCGCTGGTACATCTCCATCACCGGGTTGGGGATGGAATTGCGAGACACGACCTGCTGGTTCTGCACCGTTGAGCTCTTGAAGGCTTTCCGCATGTTGATGTCCTGCAGCGAAACTGGGGGACACAGGAAGGAGAGAAGATGCAGGGGCAGCCTCAGCCCCCCCAAACTGGGCACAGTGCGTGGTCCAGCCCCCAGCAGGCATCTCCCACCCGCTCACACCCGGCCATCACCCCAAAATAGCCCCAACCCCTCACCTTCCTCCACGGTGGAGTCCAGCTGCGTCACCTTGATGACCAGCAGGTCCACCCTCTCCTGCAGCGAGTTCATCCGCATGTAGAAGCTGTTTGCTTCGTTGAACAGCTCGCCAAAGATGTCCTCCGCGTGCCTGCCTGGCAAAAGACGGCAACGTGCGCCCGTCACCGGCAACGGCGGCAGGCAGGCAGCCCTCTCCCAGCCCATCGCCCGGACGTGGGGCTCTCTCTCCAGCCTTGGCTTTTTGGGAGCTGAACCTCATCCTCTCCCAGACCCTCAAAGTGCCGCACAGATGGAGGGAAGCACAAACCACCTGCGTCTCTCCTCTGCACATGAGCATCCTTTTCAGCGAGAGTGGTACCCATGGGAGGCACTGAACCAGGAGAGGCATCGCCCCAAAAAAGCCTTTGGATCTACCAATGCAGCAAAAAAAAATCACCATCATGCAACACAACCTGTGGAAACCCAGCCCTGAAGGTGGAAAACCAAGAGCAGGGCAGTGGAGAGAGCACCACAGCCATGATTTGTGTCACTTTAGCAGTTCTTTTCCTGCAGGAATTTGATGCATCAGTCCGATAGCTCTTTATTAGGGCTGCAGTTATCCCAGGTCTGAGCAGGGTGCTGGGCAGAGCATTGCTGACACCTGCAGGCTACAGCACCCATCCCATCCCATCCCCTCCCTTCCCATCCTGGCACCCATCCTATCCCATCACCCATCCCGTCTCAACACCCATCCCATCCCAGCACCCATCCCAGCCCCATCCCAGCACCCATCCCTTCCCATCCCAGCACCCATCCCATCCCATCACCCATCCCATCCCATCACCCCGCCTCATCGAGGTTTCCTCCCAAGCCACGTCTCAACCAGCTCTCACAATCAAGGCACTTTGGACATCTGCTCAGCCTGGCACCCAGCTGGGTCATTTGCATTTTATTTCCTTTTCCCCTGGACAAGGCAGCCACGGCTGGAGCACCCATGGGTGCTGCTCACACCAGCCACCGCACTTCCAGCAGCTCCCTAAATACAGGGTTTATTTTTCTGGGAGTATTTTAGAGAGGAATCTAGTTCTGGAGGGGGAAAAAAAGATGGGGAGCCCTGACGGCTCGTGCTTCTCTCTCAAGTCGCTATTCAGCAGTGAAATCGGTCGCCCCCATTAAACCTTCGCACAGGCGTGTGCAATGGTCTAATCCTGCCCTTGATGCTGAAAGCAGCCCCAGAGCAGGGAGACAGCCGAGGGTTGAGACCTTTTCTATAGAGCTCTCTTTCACACAAAGCTCTAAGATGAAAAAGAACAGGTTGGGGTTTTTTTAATCTTCGCCTGACCTTCCTGCTCCTGGCCAAGTCGAGCATCGCGGGGCTCGCAAAGGCTTTCCATCCCCCCACCACACAGACCTACAGGAGGAAAACGGGTCTTAAAAATGTCCCCAAGCCCCCACTTTGGGCTTGGCCCTGAGCACCCTCCTTTTTTTTATCAGCTGGATAATTCCCACTGAATTAGGGGTGGCTGCAGCCCGCGTGGCTCTCGTACCCCCCCGTTTCTCTGTGATTGGAACCAAAGCAAGCAACCACAGCATCCCACCAGCATCCTACAAGCATCCCACCATCCTGTCCCACACCAGGGTAGCTGTGCCGTGACTTACTGAGGCTGCCCAGCTGCTTGATGATGGCAGCCAGCGTGCTGTTGGTGACACACTCCAGCTCACTCGTCACCCCCTCGGGAAGAGCCCCCCGGCATAGATGCCGGGGCTCAATATTCCTCTTCACCAGCGGCATGCTGCCGGCGAGCCCTCACGCCTCTCCTGGGCAAAGCAGAAAGAAAATAAAGAAAAATGCACAGCTTTAACTATTTGCCTGGTTTTTCTCCCCATTCCCTCTGCTCTCTGCCCGGGATCCGGAGGATGCAGCCCACGCGGCGGCAGCAGGACTTTTCCACGCAGGGGATGCTCTGTAGGTACAAACCTCCGGATGCTGGTGAGTACCTGGGCACGACACCAGGACACAGGCGAGGACCACGCCAGTGCCCTGTCCCCATCCTTGTGCTCCGCTGACAAGCCCCCATGCCCAGGGACCCTTTCCCATTCCTTTCCCATTCCTTTCCCACTCCCTTCCCACTCACCTTCCCGGAGCTGCGCCCAACCCAGGAGCAAACCCCAACGTGCCGCAGCCCTTTAGCCAGCCCCGAAAATCCTCACCCGACCCAAACAGCGGCCAGAAGCGAGCAAGCGCTTGTAATGCCATTATTTCCAGCTGGGTGCAAAGCTCTCCGGGGTTTGGGTTTTTTTGTGTGCACACACTATAGTGAGGCAAGCTGCCGTGGCCAGCTCGTCCCTGCTCTCCGCATCATCCCTGTGTGGCCCCCGCAGCATCCCTGTGTGGTCCCCACTCCGTCACCGTCCCCGCTTGAACCAGGGATGGTTCATTTTCTATGAGGGTGAAGGAGATGTAGGGAGATGCCTGCACCCAGCAGCATCATGTCCAGCGAGAGCACCCGTGGGAGCTGGGAAGGATGACGGATGAGCACCGCGGGGTGGGGTAAGTCGGGGGGGTGCTGGGGCAGGTTACCCCCCCTGGTGTGAAGGGTGAATGGTGTAAAACAGGCTGAGAAAGGAGAAAAAAAAAATAAAAAAGGAGCATTTATTAACCACAGTGGTGTCTCCTGGGACCCCAAAGCAGGCGGTGACCCCGTAGGCTTGCACAAGGGGGTCTTAGGTGACATGAGTGCGTCGGGCCTCAGCT
>WKFP01013425.1:5011-19870 GCA_011057875.1 Pterocles orientalis
ACTCACCTGGAGTGCTCTGCTAGCTTCTGCCCTCCCTGAGACTATTTAAAGGTTATTATCAGGTGTGAACTCCAAGGGCAGGTGATGACACCTCCTTCTTGGGGAGTTTAAACTGAGCGGCTGAAGTGCTAACTCCACCCCTGCTGACTCAGAGCCCACCCACCAGTTGATAGCTCCCAGCACAGGCACAAGCACTGTTGCTTGTTTTCAAAAAAAAGCCTTAAAGAGAGCTTTCAAAGCCTTAAAAGGGCTTTTTGGTCAGCCTTTTTCACTGCAGAACCCTTGTCCAGCGCAGTCTTACCTGCTCTGAAGCTAGTCTCCTCAGCAAAGTAGATTGAGAACCAGAGTGACCAATAATCTATTCCATAACATACACGTCATGTCAAGTATATAGGTGAGGACTGCCAGGAAGATTGGCCCTTTTGGTTCTGGTGCCTTTCGGTTTTGGTTCTCTTCTGGCTCTGGATTGCTCTCCCAAGGCCTTCCACCTTCCTCCCTCCCTCCCCCCCCCACCCTGGTTGGCTCTCGATCTGAGGAGCTTGGACTGTTTTTTCTGTTCTGTGAGTTTTGGGACCATCCCCCCTGCTCCAGGAGGTTTCGGGACCCCTCCCTGCTCTGGGGTCGACTCCCCCTGTTCTGGGATCATTAGCCAGGAACAGAGTGAGTCTTTATCATCGTGTGGGGGGGCAGTATCACTGTGTGTCACTCATTTGTATATTTGTATATAGGATTATTTTCAATACTATTGTAGTTTAGTTATTAACTTGTCCTTATCTCAACCCACGTGTCTTTTTTTTCCCTTTACCCCAAAAACTGGGATACACATTTAGCAAAAGACACTTGACTAGTCAACAAGAGAGGATCTACCAATTGGGCTTGGTCCTGCCCAGTCAGAACCTTTACATACTACCCCTTTAACTCTCTCCCCTACTCTCGGATGGGAGCGGAAATTGTGTGAGTGGGTATGTGTGGTTTGGCTGCCAGCCAAGGCCTAACCCATCACACTATCGTAATGGCACAGAGAGGATGAACAGTGTTTTCTTTCTTTGTAGGTGATGGACAGTGTTTGTTGGTTTCTTTGCACCCTCTGTGTCTCGTCACTGGGACTCAACAGAGGCAAAGGCTGAGCTGAGACCAGAAGGAACCACGCTTTCTCCTGCAATGCTGTTATGTGTGCAATAACCCCTGGTAAAAATAAGGAACTTACTGTAATGTCTGTGCTGTATTTGTTGGCTGAAGATGTTGGACAAGTCTTACAAAACTGGTGGTTCAGAAGTAGACTCTGAAGTCTAAGTAAGTAGACTGACTTTCAAAAACTAGGAGTGTTTCACCATGCTCTTTGCCAAGCCTAGTCCTCTATGGCACCTAGAATGTAGTTCTTAATTATGTTTTCAAAAAGCAACTGAAAAACTTGGGATCTTGTCATCTCTGGTTGTTTTTGTGAAGATGCTTTAGGTTCCTAAATTGTCTCGGTCTCTTTGCAAGATGAGCCAACAGTGTGCTGCACACTGTCATTAAAATGTGACCAACTCCCCACTCAAGTTGACTTTAATGTACTTAACAAATGCATATTACCCTGATCTCAAGTCTACTGTAAGATGCTAGCAGCACATGTTACTTGATGATGTTGTCACTTTCATTATCCTTCTGTATTGCAGAATTATATAATTTCATTCCATCATCGAAGACATTATACATACCTGATCAAGAAAATACTATTTAAGAATTATGCAACAACTGCGTATTGAGATAGATGAGGGTTTTAATACAGATGTCTTAATATACAAAGGATAACATAAAACATAAAGGCTTCTTCAGTGAGAACTATTTTTGGAGATAATATAAACCAGAAGCTGCACTAGTGAATGAATGTGATGTATTGAATATTTGTCAGCTTATGCTGCATTCAGATCAAGCTTCCAGCTTTAACCTGGATAGGTCAAGTAGTTATGATATTAAAGTATTCCTTGGATTCAGTTCCTGGAATTGCTACATCTGTGATTAACCTGGGGCAGGTATCTTAGCTCTTCTGTGTTTCATTTTTCCATCTAGAAGACAGGAGTAGCAATACCTTCTTGCTTCACAATGGTACTGTATAAATGACTGTATGAGCACACACATATAAAAGGACCACATATCATTTGAATACAGCAGTAACTGGGAGCAAATTAACTGCTGGAAACATGGTCACTCAGATCTGCAGTGGCTGTTTGGCCATGATGGGAAATCAGTCAGTAAGGTCTGAATAACTCAGCACAGAAACATCCCAGAAGACCTTCTTTAGCACTCTTTTCACCAAGAATGGTGGCAGAAGAAGACAAGGAACTTTCTCCCTGCAACCAAGCTAGTATTTAAGTGCAATTCAAGAGAAGGCCAGAACTGCATTAGTACAAAGTTTGGCAATGTTGAAGCACTGACGGCTTTTCCACGCCTACCTGGATGACCTCAGCCATCAGAGCTAAGAAAGATGAGACCTTCCATGAACAATAACTGTTCTTTTTTTTTTTTTTTTTCCCCAAAGTATGGGCAGACTTGGCACTGTTGTTCAGACAGTATCTCAGGTGTGGGTACCATTTGCCACCTTGCTTGTCAGCAAGGATTACTGGAGGAACATGCTCGCCATGAAGGTCCTTAGTGCTGTCCCAGGTGTCAAACCAGACCTATACATACACAGAGGAACTAATTAGGACAGATTAAAACCACTTGAAGCTTTAATCCATCAGCCTATGTTGAATGTAGCACAGCTACAGGACATGGTGGTCTAATTTCACATTTATAAGGGCCTCTGCACCTTGGTAAAGACCAAGAAGAGTCTACAAGACAATGGGAGATGTTTATATCATGTATATGCACATCCCACCTGGAAATTCTTAACTTTAACAACCTTCACCATGCGTCAACCACAGAACAAATCTTTATGACGAAGCCTGTAATTCCCATCCGTCTACTTCTTTCATATGAGCATATAACTACGACGTTTGCATTGGGAGCCTCCAACAGCAACTGGGCAAATTTTGTTCATCGTCAGCAGCATACTGTTTTTTTCTATCTACATTTTTGCTGGATGATATGTGGGCGAGCCTCCCACCTGTGTAGGTGAGCTGTTCACAGAGCTGTAAATACTGGCTGAAACACCCATGGCCAAGCAAGGCACTACTGACAACAGCCCCTGATCCAGGTAATGAGCCCTTCATGCCAGTTGCCTCTTGTGAAAGTCTAAGCTTTGCTTCCTCCTCACATACAGCCTCTGACAAAATTAACGGGAGCTTCATGCATATAGTGATGGGCAACCTTTTGATGTAATGGGAGGGAAGTCCAGTTTATAAGTGGAAAAGGAAGAGGGAGAGAAAAACCAGAAAATCCTCAGATCTCTCAAGAAATCCCTTTCCTCATTTTCAGAGTGGTCATTGCTTTCTCACAGGTTGGTGTTTTCCTTTCTACTGATGCTGAAGACCATTCTTGGTGTAGCCTTTGGAACTCACTCAGCTGCTGAACAAACCCATGGAGTTTTCCTTACACTAGATTATAGCAAATTGCTTGATTTATACACACCTTTGTCCAGATACTACCTTGGTAATGTCACTATAAATCCCAAATAATACCACTTATTTTGGCAAATATGGCACAGGATTTGCAAGGGGGTAGCAGAGTCACAGCAGTGCAATAAACTGAGGGAGCTACTTTAACATCGTTTAAAAATAACCTTGGTTTCTGTTGATACCTGTGTTTCTGTTGCCCTCTATGACACCAGTTGTAGGTGAAACAGAAAGGTTTGTATTTCTGCTTCTAATTGACATTCAATAAAGCAGATCTTGCACATTATACCTGGACTTAATTCTGTCATCAGGCAAAAGTATTATATGAAAATACTGCACAATAATTATCAAAATTCTTTCTTGATATTTAATATTAACTTATTTATTCTTACATTCAATACAAGCAAGAATCATTGCAGTTGTGCAGTTCCAGAGTTTTATGCTGGTTGATAGTGGGAAGCGCTGCAAAAAGCTGATATTTTAATGGGACTGACAGACATGCATTCCTCCAGCTGTATGGGATAGAGGCAGTGCTCACCCAAGGTTCAATAAAACTCTACATCAGCTGTGAATGAATCATACACTCGATTTAAGAAGAAACACTATTTTCCAAATGCGGAAAGATTCAATATGTCCTGATTTTGTACTCATCAAAACTTCACCGGCTTCTGTCAGAGTAAGGCAGGGGATCTGAACAAAAGAAACCCACATAAAAGTAAATCTAGCAGGAAGAATGCATAAAATAAATGGCGTGTGAGCTGAGTACAGTCCTCCAAAATGGATTAAGGGATCAGGTCACCCAGTGCCTTCGGACAACTTCTGAAATCTGAATTGCCCTGGTGTTCAATGTGAGGAAACGTCCTGATTGAGGCTTCTTAAAAAATGGGAACTCTAAGCAATCATCCCCTCTGGAAATGTATATAAAAGTCACAGAAATTGTTTAAAAAATAATAATAGGAGAATATGTTATTTACAAGTAAGTCTTTGACCAAAGGCCACATCTCCATCTACTGATGTGGAGTGGCAGTTCTTTAAACCTTAGGCGAACATGTTGCCGTATTCCCGAGCTTTAAATAAATTTCCTTTGAAACGGGAATTTAAAACCCTCAGTGAAGTATGCACATGCAGCCTTCACACTGAAATCCAAACCCAAAGTGCTTGCTCTGCAAAGCATTTTGTATTGCACACCTGGGGCACAACATACATGAAAGGCTCTATATGATTCCCCCCCCCCCACATAACCTTGTATTTTTTTAATCTTTTCACTTAGCAAGAACAGAAAGATCGCTTGTAAAGATTACAGGAAAAAAACCCAAGGAATCTAGAAAATGGCTTTTTTTTTTTTTTCTTTAGGAGTAAACAGAAGGTGGTTAAATCTGTTTATCTCAAACTTTATATCAGCTTTGCCTTGGGCTTGTTCACAGATCTTCTTTCCTGCCATCAGGATGAGTCAAGGAGCCTCCATTTGCACAAGCACGTGTCCCAGTAACAGGTCCTAGGGGTTCCCCTTGCAAATAATGCCCCAGCCCCTGTAAATGGGACTAAACAGCAAACTGTGAAAGGTAAGACATGAAACAGAGAAATGGAGAAGATGATGGGTGGTTTTCCATACCAAGAGCTGATACCCTTTTCCAAATTAGAGCTAATGTTCATCCCAAGAAAACCCTGTTGATGTGCAATTCATTTTGAACAGACTTGTACAATTTAATCTGGATTTTTTTGCAGTCAATGGCAAATATTTTTGGTAACTAGTAGCTTGCTAATGCAAGCTACTGGTCTCTCCCAGACCAGTTACTATTAAGTAAATAGTTACAGAACTTTATTTTTCAGCTGAGGAAAAATATCCAAACAAATCACCTTTTATCATTAGAAGAATAAATTATTGCCTATTTGAAAGGTAAGTGCACACTCCAGGTCAATCTTCATCCACCCTTCAAGTTTAAGCAGGAGTTTTACCCAGCCTACAGCTCTGTGATGATCAGACAGCAAAACTGACAACAGAAGGGATGGTTATTGTCCTGCTGCCACTGTGTTAAAGAAACTTTGAGGCTTATTGTACAGTAGCCTTGTACATCAACAGCAAATAAATAAGTCAAGACCCGATACCACCACCCCGCCTTTAACTCTGTTTTTAGTTACAGAAGCCTCCACATGGGCTCAGCCTGGTACAATACAGCAATATGCTGGTAAAAAGAACTTTGAGGGTGCAACGCATGTGGGTGGGTGGATGGACATCACAAATTCAGAACATCATTGATTCCAGCCCAAGTTATTTTACCTGTTGCATCTTTTGCTAATGGAATAGAAGTTGTCCTATTCCTGGCAGTACCAGCCTTGGGAGTATTCCTCATGCCTGGTAACCTTGCATGAAGAATTAAGAATGGAGGAGAAAAAAAGTCATTAATGGGCTTTATATCAGTTGGCTTCCCTGCCAATGGGCTGGAAATTAGTTTAAAAAGCAGAGCCACAAGGAAAAAGATCAAAACCAGTGACAGCCTGCAACCTAGTGGAATTCAGCGAGGCTCAGGGGTGGGAAAAAGGTGGCTGTAAACCACCTTTGCTCCTCTCTTAACTTAGTGCTTGGTCTTGTTCCAGTTTAAATTGGAGAATGCTGACGGCTGCTATGAGTTATAAGAGCTGCCAGTGTTCTCAGGAGGTTTTCTTCTTTCTGCTGTTTGTGAAGGGAAAGTCACGCAAGGGAAGTATCTCATGTCAATCATGGGCTGGGATTCCTTTGATGCTAGCATTTACTTAAACTTTTATACTACTTCAGTGTTTCACAGCTAACTTGTGACAAGGGCAATAACAAATAAATTAAAGCAAATAAACTGGTTAGCTTTAGATGCAGTTTATCAATCCTAGTCTTTCCACACATCTCTTAATGATTTTTGCCACTGAACTATCAAAAACATGATTAAAAAAAGGTGGCTGCTAGAAGTCCTCATGCTGATGAATTTGATCCTGAGCACTCTGTTCCTATTCAGTGCAGACACCAAACAATTAACTCACCCACGACCTATACCACTGTCAATTACAGAAGGGTCTGGGCACAAGAATTTTTGAAAATCAATAATACCACCTCTTGTGGTGTGTCACGACATTGTGGCTTTTTTTTTGATCCAATCAAAATAGAAAATATGTAAACGAAATGGATTAAAAAGGGAAAGAAGAGCAGACATGAAGTTTAACAAGGCGGTTGTTCAGCACACTGTTCTGGTGATTTCTGTGTTATTTTTTCGGATAACATATGGTTTGTCCACTCAGTGCCCTGCAACAAGTTGATTGTTAATTTGGTCATTGTTAGTGCATGCGGATGAAGCACAGCTTTCATTTTGCTGGTGCAATCCTCTGCAAATGAGATCAGTTCACTATCCAGTTTCATGATTATACTCTAATTCAAAAAATCATTTAGTGTACACCTGAATCTGTCCTTTTTCAGAAAGATCTTGGCACCCCTGTGTGTGTTCAAAAGGCAGTGGTTTCGCTGTGGTTTTAGAATGTTGTCCAGGAATTTTCACGATTAGGGATGCTGTCAGGAGTATGCCAGGACCTGCATGGCACTGATTTAATTCTGTAAGTTGAATAGCAGGGCACAAAATGTATCCTGATACCAGTCCTGTCTTCTAGAATTCCAACAGAAAGCCGTTTCTCCTGTTGTCTGACTCTTGGCATGAAAACTGAATTATCGGATTTGCTTTTGATACTAGTGGCAGTTCCCCATTTTTACTAGATCTGGATTTAGTCATATCACAGGAAATATTGTTTTTTTAATTATTTCACAATTAGGAATGTTTGTGGAGGCAGGGTGTTGTGGACATCACTTCCTTGTCTCTGTGGATGTTTTCTTTTGGAGATGAAAAAGCCCAAAGCATTTAGTTCATCCTCACCAAACCCTTGTGAAAGGTTCTAAGAGAGTCAGTCTTCTGGAACTTCTGTTCGTGTCTCATAAAGAAATAATCATACTTTACACTTACGTAGCACCCTGCATGTGAGGAAGTCAAAAAAGGCAAAAGAAGAGCAGATTCCTGAGATTTTGACAGAAGAAACCACAGAAATTCTCATGGGACTCGAGAGCTGAAAATAAAAAGAGTGAGAAGATATTTTTTCAGGTTCTGTATCTTAGCTAAAATAGAAGTTCTCTGGAGGACTTCTCTGAAACTTGTCGCAAAACTGCTATCTAGCCATCCTGGGCTAATGACAGTCGTCAATGAAACTTGATTTTCTTTCAACTGTCAGGTAGAAGAAATAGCTAAAAGCAAGAGTGAAAAGATATTCTTTTTCATTTTAGGATTTTTGTGTTGTTATTACCTGATGACGATCATTTTGCAGAAAACACTCAATTGATGCTATAACAGAATTTGCGAGGGCAACCAATCTGTCATGATTACTCTAGTTTCAGGCAAATGTATGAGGTTGCACAAGGAAATAATAAACATTTTTAGCATTCCTGCCCAGATGGTAAGGTAAGTTCTTTAATTATGGGAAACTCATGGCTTCTTGGAAGCTCTAGCTCTGTTTTGACCCCACTACAAATACAACTTCTACACTGACATAAAATAGTATGAAAAAATATTTCCCCTTTCATAACATTTTCAAGTATAATTTCATAACTGGGTTAATACTTGGGTTTTCACAGTAGAAAGTAATTCAGACAATAGGCATTGGAAAATTACTACGGCATTATTTCAAAACATTTTGGAGTTTACATACGCTAAGAAGGGTTTCAGATTTTTTAAGCTTAGTGATTGTTGTCACAGGTATAATAAATTTCATTTCCTTAATTAACCTTCACTTTAAAAGTTTACCATTCCTACAACTATTTTGTTTTAACATCACTCATTTTTAACAGATGTCATAATGCAGAAAAGTTCTATAAATAAGTATGCTGGGCAACTTAAAGCTGAACGTTACTCTGAACCACCTGGTTGCAAAATATTTATGTACGAATGTGCATTCAATTAAAAAACATTATCTTACAGTTACATTTTGTGTCATATAAAAGTTAAATTAATGCCCTAAGTTTTGTTTATGAGACATTTTTTAATTTTGAAGTTAAAAGAAAGTGATAAATTATTTCAACTATTCTATAACTTGCCGTGTATAATACAAAACATGTGGCTCCTTAAAAAAATGTCAAACAGGCTGCCCTTGCAAAATACAGACATACCGCCTGATTCTTCCAAAGTTAGCAGTGCTGGGAGTTAGGATTTAGTTCAGGCTGATGTAGAGTTAGAGGCATGATGTAAGATCAGCCTCTGGGTTTGGGTGCTGAGCCTTGGAAAAAATGAAGAATTTTGTGTTTGGGACATCTCATCTGCATCAAGAGCTGGTGTTACTGAGGGGGACTTTGATGTCCTTGTGTACCCAGGGTGGATTAAGATCACTCTGATTCACGACTTTTGGGGAATTATGTGTTTTGCCAGTAAACTGCCTTGTCAGGATAGGCACAAAATGCTGAAGAAACAGTCTTTGATATGCTTCAGTACATTAATGCCCTATTTAAAATTTGTACGTAAAAGTGGATGAGTCCTGAGCAGGAACTTCTAAAAGCTTCTAAATGAACACAGTTCCTATACTGTCTTCTTTTGGTCTCACAGTTTTAGCAAACTGTTCCTCTTAATTCCTTTTTTGTTTTCTTGGTACCAAACTCAAACCTCAGTAATAACAGATTATCAGTCAGGCGGGGGAATCAGCTTTTCTTTCTGCTGAAGTGCCTGACCTCCTTCTCACCCATTTCCGCTGGGCTTTTGTGGCCTCTGGAGGTGTGAGCTGTCAGGGGATGGGAAAGACTGACATGATATTGGGTTTTACTGATGGAGACCATCAAGCAAGTTTTCACACATGCTACATAATGCTGATCAGTGTAAAAAAATAAATGGTCATTTCCTCCTCTGTGATTGCTGTCTTTTCCAGGACTAGCTCACAGGTCCTTCCATTTGATGGACACAGACTTTCAGCTTGCTTGCACTTTTCTCTTTGGTTCTTTCTATGTGCATCCTTGTCCCTGGAGTTGTGGAGAAGGTCATCCAGTGCACAGGTCACTACCGTTCCTACTTCTACAACTTGATGTTTGGCACCAGCCAAGAAATGCAGATTTCAGAATGCCCCTTGTGTTGCTCCATCACCACATCCCTCCCCCTCTCCGTGTCCGTGTCAGAAAGTTCTCCTCAACTCCTAGGGCTCAGGGAACAGATCATATCAGGGTTATAATTTGTACTGATTTCTTGGCCTGGTGAGACCACTGCATTGCTGATGCTTTAATAGATAGAATGAAGTTGTGGCAGCTACAGTGGGATGGGAAAAACAGTGCAGAAGTCATAAGTTTTGTTGTTCTGTTGGTGTTAATTATTACAACACATCCTGCTGTTTTTTGGGGACCCAGGACCTCAGCCGTCTCCATCCAGTAGCAAGATGACATCATTTGTGCAAAGATGAAGTTTAGAGACCAACAAAAAACATTTTGCTGTGGTTCTCAAAACTTTACTTGATTTATATACATGGGAAAAGTATATTCCCCATCCCTGGAGGTGTTCAAGGCCAGGCTGGATGAAGCTTTGAGTCACCTGGGCTAGTGGGAGGCATCCCTGCCCATGGCAGGGGTGTGGAACTCAGTGAGATTTAAGGTCCCTTCCAACCCAAACCATTCCATGATTCTATGATTCTCTAAATTTATATACAGGGGATTTATATAAAATGGGAAATACCAAGGAAATAGCATGCTGGAGGCCAGTGAGCTCTGACTCAGGGGTGGCCAGACTCACGTGCCCCTTTTCTGTGCTGAAAAGGCTAAAACGTGGCCAATGAACATAACACTGAGCTTCAAGTAAGCAATGAATTTTAGGGGCAGTCAGTGCCTCTCTGCAGAGCACAGGTACCCCGGCTCTGAGCACACTCCACTCACCTCTGTGACCACCAGGCAGATGCTTCCTGGGCTTTTTTCATTTCCGGCAGTTGGTGGAATACTGCCAGGTCTCCCTCATGTTTTACTGTTGTTTCTACATTTCTCTTTTGTCTCTCCAGACATGGTATTTCAAAACCTGGTGTTTCAGAGTTGGAAGTGTTGTGTCACAATTATTTCAACGTCATTCCTGGAACCTGTTTCATAAGGTTGCATGTTTCTGAAAGTAATATGTGCAATGCAGAAGTTATGTAAATGATTCAGACATACAATCAATAGCAAGAAGCACAGAAGAACTTCAGATGCGTGCATTTCAAAGGAACCAGGAAAATTGTTTTCTAATGTCATCCAGGAAATGTTCATCCAGTGTCTTACTAGGGTCTTAGGGCCACTTCAACTGAGATCTTCTGGCTAGTGGCATTTATCCCAAATGGACCAAAATCATCCTCTTTCATCTCTTTCTTCAGAACAGAGGAAGCTCTTTGGTGTTGATGGTTCAGCTCACAGAGGTAGGGGGTAGATCTTAAGTTTTCTGAGACTGCTGTTGGTATTATGAAGCTAAAACCTACCAATAGACGCGTGTAAATCCAAAATGACGCAGACGTGTTTTCTTCCTCAGTTGCAGTCAACCTTTTAGTGCATGTTTAAAAGAACAGTTTTTTTCTCCTGCCACAGAATAAGAGGTAGTGGGTACATCATGCAAGAGCTGAACTCCTTGAACCATGCATCCGTGTACACGAGAGACCTCTGAAACAAGTCCTGCCTACGAAAAAGTACAATTAAAATAAAATATTTCACAAGCATCATACCAAAAAGAAGAAGAATATACTCGATCCCCTTCAAAAGCTTATCTGGAAATGAAACAAAGCTTTTATGTGAATAAATATCTATTGAATGCAAAGATTAAATGAAATTTTTCTAGATGATGTGAATAGAAGAAAAAGAGCAAATCTGTCAAAAATTGATTAAAAAAAAAGGAAGAAAGTAACCCTAAAATATATTTCAGAAACCAGCTGAGACCCTGACAAAGAGAACGGAATTAATTAAAAGGATAATCTGATAAAAAGCACAATTATGTTACCCCAAGGTTATCTGTTTATCAGATTTCTATTGTACACTTTCCATGCGTTCTTCTCCTTATACCTCAGCAGACCCTTCCCAATAGTTTAAGCAATTTCTCTGAGCTAATAAGTGCCCTTCTTGTATGTCTCTATGGCCTGGTATTTCTTAGTATTTCCATTATAGCTTTTTAGTGCAGCAGTCTGCAGTTAGAAACCTGCAGCACTGAAGCTATTTCTTCCTCTAGAAACACACAAGTTCTGCTCTAAGTTTTAGAACCTTTTTTTTTTTAATGCAAAGTTTTGACTATTTCAGGTCAGAAACTGTGAGCCTCTGAATGGCAAATTCAACAGCCAGACCTGTAAAAATGACACATTTAACAAGGAAATTAATATATTGTTATTTTAAGTGTACATATCTTCAATTGTATTTATTATTTAGAATTAAAATATATAATAACATGTATTATTAAGAATTGCAATGGTTATGTAACTGCACAGCTTCTAGTTCCTAGATGCTATCACTCAATTTGCGTACTGTTTTCATCCATGTTGGGAAACCAGTCAGGAGTTATAAGCAGGTTGATGGTGGTTTGTACAGATGATGATGTGAACATACCCCACTAGAGAATCAAAAGTTTTGTTTTTCTTCTCCTTGGGGTGACCATTGTCTCCAGCTGGTTCTGTACAGAATGAGTCATTAATTAAACCCAGATTCTTTGCAAGTGGCCTGTTGCGAGGGCTGCGGTTTATTCTTGCTTGTTCTGCTCCTGCGAACAATATTTTGGGGGATTTCAGGCTGACGTTATTTTTATGATTTCACATTTTCTCCGCTCTTCCTTCTGCTGCAAGTATTCCTCTAAGAGACAGAAAGTGAAAGGCTCAGTTAAGAAAAACACAGCCAACTCCAAAGTGTTAAAACTGCGATAAACCCATCATCTCTAACAACAGCGGAGCATGAAAAGATAAAAAACAGCCTGCCAAGAATGTAGTAACCACCCATTCACTTTTAAATGCTCTCCACACTTCAATGCACAGACCTAATTACTTTTCTTCATTCCCAAATCCACTTTGCAGTGCTGCCATCAGAAACCTGGCATTAAAATATTTTAGACTCTGAGGATCAAGACTAATTATGGGTCTAAGCTGCACCTTTTGGTTTCCTTACGAACCAGCCTTCCCCCCGCCTCAACCCTAGCCTCACCCACCCCCTTCTCTTCTTTTGGGATGCTTTAAAGCACTCTCCGCTAGAAGAAAGGCTGTCCAGTCTCAGTCGGGGGTGAAGTAAAGAGAGAATAAAACAAAAAGCAACTCAGTCCAATTCAGTAAGTTTCAATGAAGCTGGTATATTTAATGTGAGCCCAGGGTTAGCCTACAGAATTGTGGCAGAATGCAATATTCTCAACAAAAAAAGATGTGTTTAAAGTTGGGCAAGGCCCCATAAGGCTGTTGTTGGTGTTTAAGCAGTATACAGAGGTATTTAGCTCAGAGGGTTTTCTAAACATTCCAGCTGAGAATAAAACCGCAGCTTTACAGTAGCTTCTTAAAGGTTTGGGGGGCTGGGAATGTTCCCTCCCCCTTGCATTGAAAAGTCAATAAACAGTAGGAAAGATCATGTCATAACAAAGATGAAGCCACCTATTACAGGGTATAGTGATGGCTAATGGCGCTATCAGAAGGACTAATCCCATATATTAAATGCTGTAATTGTTATAACAATATCGCGGTTATTAGAACACCCAGGCATGGGGCATGTTTTCGTTTTCTGCAGCATGAAACTGCTGCTGACTACCCACCCTTCCTATGGTGGGCCCTTCCTAAAATGTAGGAATATTAGATAATGACGTTAACGTCACAGGCAGCAGCCTGCACCTAAAGTGTGTGTTCTCTTACACGTATCTTATTTTTCATTGCATTTACCAAGATGCTTCAGATCATTTTGTGTGGAGCTACACTCCTAAAAAGCCTTACTTCGCACTAAACAATTATCTGCAAAAGTTGGCTTACCTCTGCAAAGCACTTTTAGTTCCACATATTTAATATAAGGAATAACAATAATATTATTATTAATAATAATAGTGACATACTTGTTGCTTCTCAAGGTGGTGCGCCTGTTTCAAGGACCTTAATGAGAAAGAAAATATTTAATTTTCTGAAGTTTCCCCCTCTTCCCTGTATACAGATCATGATAGATTCACATTATTACGAATCTCTTAGTTATGGGCACATAAGTGTTTTAATCCCTGGTCCAGTTTGGGATAATCGAGATTAAATAGTCATCCACAGCTGCTGTGACGAGGGGAAGGGTTAAAACAACAAGGCGGTCTGCGGGGTGATAGTTCACATAGAGGTTTAAGAAAAATAATAAGGGAGTTAGGAGAGAGCATGCACATTGGCTTGCAACTACCAATTAACTCTCCTTGTTAGATAGCTAATTTATTCCACTCAGCAGCATCAAATATCAGACAAAAAGGTGGCCAAAATAGTAATTATCTTCGTGGAATTCAAAGGCTTGAAAGGTATAATTCCTAAGAAATAAAAACAGAGTTCTTTTCATAGGATATGCTTCATCTAAAGACTGTAATAAGAGCCAGGCCCTAGCTGTGACCCTTTACACTTCAAGGTGAAAAAGTAGGTTAAAGAAAGTAACGGCAATAATCATGGGGCTTTTCTACATAAAACAGTCTCTAAGTGGAAGTCAAAGATCAAATGCTCGGGGCATTACCTGCGTCACACAAAGATCTCTTCCACAATAGAAATGAAGAGCAAGAACTGGCAGGAAAGAGCAGTAAGACTAATTGTCGTGGGTTAAGCAGAGCAGAGTTAACTTTTTTTTTCCTTTTCCCTTCTCTTCATAAACAGCTAGCAAGAAGCTATGTTTTGAATTCCTGCTCAGGAGAGAATTGATAAGAGAAGAACGTTTATAGTTATTGCTAGGATGTTGCTATTTGTTCTCAAGGACATACATTCAGCCTTTTGGGGGGAAGAGACAGTCTGGCTTCTAGCCTGGGATTTGCTTTTAGGTAAAGATTGAGAAGCAGACTGACCAATTATTCCATCCCATGCACGTCATATCCAGTATACCCAGTATATTAGAAGAAGACTCTTCTAGGAGTACTGGCTTGCTCTTCCGCATTCGTCTCGCTTTGGGGAGCCTGCGTTCGCTCTCCCAAGGCCTTTCCTCCCCCCTCCCTCCACGGTCGCCGTTAGCTCTCGGCCCGGAACACTCGTTTATCTCCGTTCTGTGAGTTTTGGCATCCTCCCTCTCCCGGAGGATCGTTAGCTGTTTTTTTTTTTTCCCTTGCTTCGGTCAGCTCTCGGGTTGGGACGCTTGGGCTGTTGTCTCCGTTCCGTGAGTGCCTCTGGG
>WKFP01013425.1:20401-46782 GCA_011057875.1 Pterocles orientalis
TCTTTGTATATAGTATTATTTCTAATATTATTGTAGTTTAGTTATTAAATTGTCCTTATCTCAACCCACGAGTCCTCTTTGCCATTTACCTCTTTAATTCTCTCCCCTATCATTGGGTGGGGGCAGGGACTGTGTGAGCGGGTGTGTGTGGTTTGGCCCCCAGCCAAGGGCCAACCCATCACACTAACCAATTCTAAAATTATTAGGAAAAGAAAGAGGAAAACAAAAAAAAAAAAACCTGAGGATTTTGAAAAGTCTGGATGAGATTAAAAAGAATCGGGCCCATTCTCTCCTTAATTTTTTTGAAAAAAATAAGTCTGAGGATTTCCTGTGCTTCACAGAGACCTTCTATCAGGAATGAATGTTAAATGTATCTGTCTCATTTCATCCCCACCTACCAGCTACATTCTTCTGCACAATCTGAAATGGGCTTTATGTTCTCTTTTGTACCAGTTTGGACACTTTTACAGAGAACTGAAGATGTCTGTCTCTGGGGATGATGTTTCAGTTTCTGGTTGTTGTTAGGCCTTTGGATGATTTTTTGCACCATAACAGGTAAGATCCCTGTTTTGAGCTTGTGTGAGTTACAGGAATGCATTTCACATTGTCATGGAGTAGAACACACTTCTATCCCCCATCACTCCGACTGTGTGAGGGTTCAAAGGTAGGTCTCCAAAATGGTGTATGAGAACTCTCTGGACTTGCTGTAATGCTGGAGGGCACTGTGTTAAGGATTTAATAATAAAGTTATGTCTTATTTTTCACTTGGGAAGGTTAAGGCATGCATCTTGTTTCCTGCCTTAAATTATTATTTTAAGTTTATCTGCACTAGCAAGAGGTTGGTGGACCCTTACTCCAACCTGAAGTTTTGCTGTGAGATGTAAAGCTGATGGTGTAAATAAATCCAAAATATGGGGCTCAGGTACAGCCAACTGTCTATTAGTGTGGAGCCATGTGTTCTTGCTAAAAAGGTTACTGGAAATATCACCTTTAAGACATATGATGACAAACAACACGTAGCATTAATTGACCAGCCTTTTATTAGCTGACAAGTGACTAATCTGTCTTCATGACTTCTGAACAGATAGCAGAACAAAAATTTAAGAAGTAAAAATTAGTAATTATGTTCCTAGCATGACAATGTGGAGCTGTTTTATGGGGAACTGTAAAAGACACCTACCATATAACTGGTGTTTCCTATTGAATGCAACAAAATAATAAGTGTATACAGTATGATTCCCAGGTTTTTTTTGCAGATGGTAGGAATGACAAAAGACTTGTCCCATTCTTTGCTGGTACTATGGAACACTCAAAAACTCCTTGTATGTCTGAACATTTTATATCACATAATCTAGTAATTCAGTTTAGCATCAGTTCACAGAAGGCTGATACATCTATCTGACACATTCAGCTATCTATTAGATATATGCTAACCCTTATGCTCATACTGTACAGACCACATTCTGTAAAAACTGAAGGAAAATATGACTTGATTTTATTTTTTCTAGCAGGTCAGAGAGGTCACAGGGGTGAAAGACAGAAACATTGGTGCGTTGTTCATCTAATATTTATTATGTCGAGTGCATACAGATTCAGAGAACACTTTCTGTTTGCTGAGCTGCCTCCCCAAGATTTTAAGATAGGCCAAGAGGATCAGAGACATGAAAATGCATTCATTTATTCTGCAGTACTACTTCTTGGAAACTTGCTGTCTGAATTTTCTCCACATACGGATCTTAAAGCATCCTCCAATGTATGCCACTGCAGATATATCCCTAATTATTAAATTGCCTTTAGTGTGTTTAAATCAAATATTTGCATTCATTGTCAGATATCAGAATTCACTTCCTTGTGATGTAGTTTCAATTAGCAATTATCGTCTGATGACTCCTTAGAAAAAAAAAAAGAGGCCTTTTAATAGCCACCACACTAGAAAGTATAATGATGGCTACATTGGCCTATTGTTTGAAATCTTGGTCAGCTAGTAGAAGGTCACTGAGCCTCATACCATTGATGTGATCTGACTGAGCATGAAGTTAAAATTATAGCCTCACAATGAGCTGTGATGTTTTGTGTTGCAATGTTTGCAATTAGCCACAATGTGACCTTCATGTTTCATCCCTTAAAAGTGGAGTTACATTATTGATTATTATTCCTGGTGTTGATGTAGTTTATTAGTTTTGTCAGATTTATTTTATATTCAGTTATTTGCCACAGGAGGATTATGTGGCAAGTCATGGAGTATGTGCCACAATTTTTTTTTTTTATTACAGCAGATGTTCCTAAAATAGATGTAAGCATCTCTGCAAAAAGAAGCCCCTCTGTGCCAAATTCCAGCTTGTGCTAGTGTGGGAACCCAGTAGGATGAGAGAAAGAGTATAAAGAACCTTTATCCGTTGCTGCTGGAGTGACAGTTTCTGAATTTTGAAAATACGCTGCAGGTTGCAGTGAGTCGCCAAGAGAACAGGGAGGGCTGAGGACAAAACCTGGGTTTACCCCTCTCTCTGTCATGCTATAATCCAGGGCACAATCCATGCCACTCATTAATGCAATGCTATCTCTCCCTGACTGAGATGTAGGAGTAATTTGTCAAAATTCAAACAATACATCATATAAAGAATTTTTGTGCAATATACACAGACCTCACCAAGAGGCCAAATTTTTTCCCCAAATTCAGTCATTCGGGGTTTGATGAAAGTACCTAACACTGTGACTTCTCATCTTCTCCTACTGTATTTCATCCCATTGTTCTTACTGCAGGTGGCAGGCTCATGCAAATCTTTCAGAAATACCTTTTATTCTCCCTCTGTACTGAAGGTGCCACCAAAGTGTCTGCTATCACCACATACCAATTTTTCCCCTAAACTTTAATGAGCATTATAAGTAAGTTTGTTCCTAAGGAAGAATCTTGAGAAACTCCAGCAAACTTCCCTCCAAAACAGTAATTCCATTTAAACCATCTTAGTTTTTGAAATCAACAGAGAGCAATGTTTCTTACACCAACCCCAGCCTCTCCAGCCTCACCAATGGTTTTTACACATCACACTATCAGGTGCTTTCTTGATGCCTAGCTAGTTGTGATTTATTTCTTTTCTTTGGTCAAAGTGAGTCAGTTTTCTTTTCCAAAAGATCTTTCATTTTTTTGGGGGCAGGATCTTCCTTTGGTTACTCAAATTGCACCTAAGCCTGTTATTCATATGATATCAGATGAATCAGATGACTGGCCTCTAAAATATGTTCTGATGTTTATATACTAAAAAAATAAGTTATTTTAAGACTTCTTGATGATGCAGGACTGTAAGTTTGAGGAGGGATAACCTAGACAGGACTAGTAGAACTGGTAGGACTGGTGGGCTTTGTTCTGCCCATTCCTGACAGTGGAGATGGAAAAACTATGTTGAACCTCCAGGGAAGTTTTAGAGATGAACTCTAACTCGTGACCCTGAATCTGTAGAGACAGACATAATTTGTTTGTCCCCCGTGTCCTGTGAGTGTGAGCAGATATACAAACTTTTCAGCTACCGTTCTCTGTTTTTCAAAATCTTACTCTAACATGTACTGTGTTCCTGGCAAGTTTTCAACATTTTCTGGGAAACAGTGCCATTCCCTTCAACAATGTGAAAGGACTGTCCAAGAGGACATGTTGCAATACAGAACAGTTCGGAAATTCAGACCAACCTTGTAATTCCCAGGCCAGTGAGCTGCCACTGACTCAAGATGAGGTACAGGAAAGTCAGAGAACTCTGAGTGGTAGACCAACAGCAGGCTAAAACTCCCACCCAACATCCAATTTGTATAAGAATAAGAGCTTGTGTTGGAGCAGTTTTGATTTCACAGAGGTCCAGCCAGGCACAACAGGCTGCAAAGGGAATGAAATTTGATTTTGAAACAGGAAGGAAGGAGAAGGAAAGAGAGCAAGATGTTATACTGGCCAAGAGATTAAATGTAGAACAACTTGTTCTACTGAGGCTTGGGGAGCAGGTCAGAAGCAGTTTTATGTAATTGGTGGCTTCAGTAGAGCATTTGTGGGTTTTAACGATTTCTAAATAGGGAAATTAGAGCTGGAGAAGCAATGACTGCCCACGTATACATGTGTATATACACAGTAGGGTCTCTCCCTGACAGTTGATGATAAACGTTCTTCAAAAAGAGAGTATTCCCACCAGAGATCTCCCCAGTTTCTCTTGCAACATTGCTAATCACAGTGACTGAAGAAGATATCTTCTGGGTAGAAATTCTGCCAATGAGATTTGCTAGGCAATGATGTAACAGACCATGTGTTGTGTGACAAATCAGCTCAGGTTGGAAGGCAGTGATAATATGACCCTATTTGGCAATGAGTAGGCAGAAATTAGATTCTACCCGCTGTCAGTTAAGCCTTTGTATCACTTTGATTGTGTTTACCAGGATATCCACAAGTTTACACCAATAAAAAGATGAATATGTTTCTAAACATATCCTATTTCTAAACTGCATTGTAGTATTTTGTAACAAGCTTATTAAGGATTTAGTCCAAGTTCTTCGATTATTGCTAAAGATTAAAGCACATTTCACTATTGATTGCTAAATTATTTGTTTTGGAGTTGCTCTTCCTGAATCTTTCTCTGGCTTACAATATTTTTCTTCTGCCTTTGCAGTGACAAGTTGCAGGTGGATGCTCCAGCTACATGTTCATATTGCTCTGCCTTTTTGTTTCCCTTTATCTCATTCCTGTCTCCCACTTCACACCTGTGTTTAGTCCGTAGGTGTGCGAATAAATAGCTTTCCAAAGAGCAATAGTGGTGTTTGGTCTTCTCACATTGAAGACAGCATCTTCAGTGCCAGTGCTGGGGATGTACATCTTTGGTGTTGCCATCCACAAACAGCCTGTTGTGCAAATGTCTTTCCAGCGCAACGTCTGTGAAAGGAAACTTTCAAACTGCATTGTGACAAATAATGAAATTCACCTTCTTTATATCACTGGGACACTTTTGTATGTTGGATTCAATAACAGTTGTGGTTGCTCAGCAGCTCTGAAAAAGCAGGTAAATTATGGAGCATTGACTTATTTAAATTATAAAACTCCAAAGAGATGCTCACAGATAGTTTGTGGAGCCAGCTGTAAAATAGCTGTTATAATGAAATCTTAAATACAATGGGCTATTATGTTCAACACAACAAAGGCAGTAGATTAAAAAAATCCTCCTCTGGTATGCAATGCTCCATAAAAGCTACTACATCTGGACCCTGGTGGGTATTGACTTTGAGAGCTAAGGACTACTTTATGCAAAATGAGACTACTTGCAATTCTGTGCCACTTAAATTGTTTTCAGAATTCTCATTGTCAAGTTGTTCCGGCGATTTACTGGGAGGAAAAATAAAACTCTTCCCAAGTTCAGGCCACCACTCTAATTCCCCTTAGAATGCCATGGAGTCAGGTCTTTCCAGAGGTGGTTAGGAAACAGCAGTATTTCCTGAAGCAGGTCTGCCTGTCTAGACAGAAAAAATGATCCACCACCACATCCCACACTGTTTTCTAATTTCAAAACACATGGAGTCCTTATTTTGCTGCCTACACTGGTGACAGTCATGTCATGCTGCAGCAACAAGCAGCCTCACTGAAACACAGGAATTCCACACTAACGCTTAGGTACTCAAAGTCAACTGTTGCCTGTAGAGGAACCACTTCCCTATGGTTTCCATGAGCTCCGAAAGCTGCAGTCCTAAAATACCCCCACCAAAGGAAAAAAAAACTTATTTTGCCCAGAGAAGCTGTGGATGCCCCATCCCTGGAGTTGTTCAAGGCCAGGCTGGATGAGACTTTGAGCAACCTGGGCTAGTGGGAAGTGTCCCTGTCCGTGGCAGGGGAGTGGAACTGGATGAGCTTTAAGGTCCCTTCCAACCCAAACCCTTCTGTGATTCTGTGAAAATCTAACCATCCCTTTGCTGACACTGGGTTGCTCAAAGGTCAGTGGCTGCAGAGAATATTTCTGGGTCACTTTGCTGATCTGTGGCATTCTAAAGGGTTTCCAACAACATCTGAGTGGGCTGAGGATGCCCCTTGTCTCCACTGATATGAGATGGGAGCAGCAGCAAACCCATACCTTCAGAGTCACTCTTTTCCCAGCCACAGTTACTCAGGAGAGATGTGCTGAGCTTCTGGGAAGATGCTGAAAGAGCCCGGTGTTTGCTCAGCCCTTTCTGGAAAGGGTACAAGCGTTCTACGCTCTGTACTGTGGGTTTGTTTTTTTTGTTGTTTGGTTTTGTTCTGTTCTGGGTATTTCTTGTTGGCTTTTTTTTAAAAAAAAATGGTTTTGTTTTGTTTTGGTTTTTTATTTGTTTTGGTTTGTTTTGTTGGGGTTTTTTGTTGGGGTTTTTTGTTTGTTTGTTTGTTTTTTAGTTTTTAAAATTGTTTTCCTGATTAATTTTTCAGATCTGATAGCATATGGGACAAAGTAGAGGAGGCTCCTAGCGCTGGCTTCTAATTGCCTTAATTTTTTTGCTTGGTGGTTTATAAAGGAAAAGAGGGCACAAGAGGGACACCCTTATGTTGGTGTGATGCTTTTCATCATCAGAGGGCAGTCACGCAAGCAGAGACCTCTGAAGCCTTTTCATTTGCTGGCAATTTTTCAGCTGGTGTGTAACAAAGGGAAAATTCACACACTTTGGTTCATATTCTCATGTTTGGATTTTTTAAAACAAATCCACTTACCTGCATGGAGGGGTCATTTGCAGAACAAGCACTTGCCTCGTATATTTCGTATGTAACCTTGAGGGCTTCCACTAGGGCAATTCTCATGCTGAGATGAGCTAATCAAGCACAAAATGCTACACCTGCTAACAAATAGACCTCTACCTGCCAAAGACTGCCTGACCTGACTTATTATACCCTCCCCATCAACAGAAAGACTCATATCATCACTGGGCCAAAGGTGAATTGCCTGGAGACAAAAGTTGGAACGAATTTTTGTCGTCCCATTTTCACCAGGCATTCAAACCACTTCATCCTGAGGAAGGAAGACCTTTAGCTCTGTCACATTTATGTATACTTATAGGGATGGAGCAGATTCTCCCTGAAAATTTTCTCGGGGTGAATTTATCGAAACAGGTAAGTCAGAGGAAAGTGTTTTTTTGTCTCTTCTGCCTTTTGTTCAACAACACCATCACCCAGAGGAAGGAGACATAAGGAAGCCCACATGGTCTATTAGCATCTCTGGAGTCAAATACACATAGGATGCTGTAATATGTGCTAAGGCATGCAGATATTCAAATTCACAGTGATGGGTTATGTGGGGAGAGCAAGGAGTGGAAGTCAGGAATTATATACTCGTATTTGGCTTCTGGTCCAGAAAAACATCAAGATGTTTCCAGATGATGCCAGTTTTCCGTTTGAAATGTTGCTTTGTGTTTATAGCTTTCTTAATCCCTAAAGCAAAAGAGGCTAATATTCATTTAAAACCCAATAACAATTAAAATCCCCAATAACAATTAAAACCTACAATGAACAACTGTTCTAGCTTTGTTTATTGCGTGCATAAACAATCATAATTCGGTGAACGTGTTAATCTCTCTTCCCAGATTAAGGTTGCCTTGAGACTGTTGGCTTTGGCTACTGTAAATGTGACATGAATTACACTCAGGAAAAACGTGTCTTACATGCTGGGTTTGGAGTAAATTATTTTCTTCTAATATACCTATGCAACTGTCACAAGGAATTATGCCGCAGATTTAGTGATGTTAAGTGTCAATTGTAATTTGGTGACAGCCTTTTTATTGGCTATGCATATTGCTCTGCGAGGACCCGCTTCTCAGTATGGAGGCCACTGTATCATTAAAAACCAGTGATCCTTCACTGATGACATAATTTGACTGGCAGATAGAGGAGTAGTGAGGGTCTCGCTTCCACCTGCATGGAATCTGCTGCATGTCAGAGATGAATTTGCCTTCAAATTAGAAACAGCACGGTGAACGGGTGGCTGTGATTTTGCTTGATTTCTTTGAAGGAGTTTCACTGGAATGGTTACTGAGCAGCTGATAGGAGTCTGCTTTAATATGTCAAACATATGTATTATGCAGCCTGTAAACATTTCAAATATTTTTAGCCACAGTATACAGGGAGTTATCAGCAAAATACATTCAGCTGATTTAAGCTACATGCCTTTTTTTTTTTTTTTCCCCCTGCCCTTCAGGGGCACATTGATCCATCCATCCGTCCGTCCGTCCTTCCTTTTGTCTGCAAGTCTGCCTCTGCAATAGGTTCAGGGTATTAGATTTATGTGTTAAAAAAAAAAAGGAAAAAAATGTGTTAACATAAAACCAGTGTTTCAACAGATAAAATAAATCATACAAGATGTGTAAAAATTTAAAGTAAGAGCAGAACCATAATCATACATTCTGAAAATTTTATAAACTGACAATTCAAGTTATGTGTTTTATGCTAATACACATAGTGGTATGTTCTAACAAACTGTGATTCACACATAAAGAGTAGGAAAGTTTAAGGTGTTATATATGTAATATATATTTTTTCACATGTAGATCTTTATATATACATTATGTACTTATTCTGAGAAAGAGGAAATAGATTTGGAGACTTTCTTAACAAATTTAAATCAATATATCTGCCTTTCCATTTTCAGTATTTAAATTATTTTTTTTGCTGCAAGGCACTGCAAGGAACAAAGGAAAGTACCTTAAAAGAAAGTGTTTCTCTGGTAATTTTGCCCCATTTCACACCTGTTTAGCAGCTTTTCTTAGCCAGTTGGTTGATTGAAAGTGCTAACAATGTTTACCTATTAGAATTGTCTATACAATAAGATGTGCTTTCCCTTTAGATTCATTTTATTAACTTTAAATGTAGAAAATACCTTTTTTTTTTAAGACTACTGACATTCCTCAATATGTACTTTTGTATATCTCCCATTTTTTCACACTACTTGTTCTACTGTTTTTTTGAAAAATCTTTACTGAACAATACGCAGCATAAATTATTCAGCCAATTTCAGTCCAGTGGCATAAATCATACTCTAGCAGACATGCTACTTATGACAAATGCCTTGTCTAAGAGAAACGTACCACTGAAGGTTTAATCGCAAGCTCTAAACATTTCAGACTTGCCCAATTTTATTCCTGGCAAGAAGCACGGGTTTTTGGTATATCTTTCAAAGCTTTAGGGAAATGTTCATTTTTCCTGTGAGAATACTGAGGCCATTTTTACCCACTCCAGGAAAGGGGAGGGTGTTAATAAAAGAGCACTTTCCTCAAGAAAAAAGTTCAAATGGGATTGTCAAAACTTCTTGCTCTTCAAAACTTGTTTCAGAGGCAGCCTTGGATATTTAAGTGCTTCCTATATGACGAAGTATCAGGAGTTGCATACCGTTCCTTTCGAAAGCATAAACAGCATGTATGAAAACATAACCTTTAATGGGATAAAAGATTTCTTAAGATTTTATTAGCACAATTTGAAAAAAAAAAAAAACACCTCCCCCACCCAGAACTAACACCCTTCTGTTTTGCTGTGCTGTTTAAAGAAGTCCATTAGATGTATGGTCACAAGGATCTGATTTAGAATCTAGAATTTAGATCTTCTCCTGATGTACAGTCACAGTTTTATACAGCTGGGAATGTTGCATAACTGGTTTGTCCAGAACCAAACCTTGGCTTTAAATGTTATATGGAAATTTCTATTGGTTCTGATGAATTTTTAGCCTTGTTCCTAGCCATTCTGAAATTATTTTGAAGAATATCTGCCTGGCTGTTAGGATTGTCCTTTTATGCCATTGCTGTAGAAGCCTGGAGTCTAATGGAATAGCCAGTTCATACCCCTAACGTTCCCAAAATTAGTGGCTATATTCTAATATGAAGTCTTACATTGGGTCCATTCAGGGATTTTATTCTGCAGTCTATTTTATTGGCTGCAGTGCTTTTGTTTCAGCATCAAGTAAAATGTCAGCTGAGGTCCTGGAATAAGGCTCTGCTTCTTGGATGGCTACCTCTTGTGTAGCCAAGAAAAACATCGTTGAGTCAAATTTATATAAAAGAGCAACATGAAAAAATGCTGGCATAACAGAATGGTGGGAAGAGAATTGCAGGTGAACTACTGTCATCAGCACAGTGCAGAGCTTACACACAGTTGTGTGAACACAACACAAATTATGAACAGTTTTCAACCAAAGAGCAGAACATCCAGCTCAGGATCTAGCTGGCCTTATCCACCAGATTAAAACAGCCTGAAAAGTGACCATAGAGGCAAAACACCTAACATGTCCTTTTAAAGAAAGTTGTTTTTTGTTATTTTAAATTATTGCTGAAATGAAGACACATGAATAGAGGAGGACCTGATGCACAGTGCTTATGGCAGTTTTTGTTATTTTAGGTCATACTAGTCAGCACCAAATGAAAAGGGAACATGAGTATTGATATCCTAAATCAAAGTTGTGGTCTGCTGAGTCTCATAGATGTTTTAGCATAAGAAAAAGATGCGCCACTAGACATAGTGGATGAATCTGTTTGCCTATTAGTGTTTCTTCATGCTTCCTCAGAGTTGAAGATTTGCACAAACTTTTGAGTTTGAGATGGTATACATATTCTACAGACATCTTTGGATTTTGTATATTTGGATTATTGGAAACCTTGTTTGCATGTACCCAGCCAGTCCTATGTGATATTGGAGGTATCATGTGTTGGAGCTCTACCTCATCATCACAGGCTGAGCAAGTGTTTCTCTTTCTTAGTACACCTTAGTAATAGTGCAAAAAGAAATCCAAAAGTAGCACAAAGCTCCCATTATAAACATACTGTCAAATACAAAATAAAATTTCATATGGCTGCCCAGCGAAGTGGTGGAGTCACTGGCCCTGGAGGTGTTCAAGAAACCTGTAGACATGGTGTTTAGGGACATGGTTTAGTGGGTTAGGTGGTGTGGGTTGACGGTTGGACTTGGTGATCCTTGAGGTCTTTTACAACCTTAATGATTCTATCATTCTATGAAATCCATGTGCTTCTCTGCCTAAATGACTCTTATTTCATTAAAAAAGAACAAACAAAAAGCAAATATGAAATCTAGAGAAGAGATAGGGAGATTCTCTGACACATTTTACTTCTCTACGAACACCACGGCAGGGCTAGAGCATTCTCCTTCAATGTTAAAGGAGTGTAAAGAGCATAAGGAGAGCAGCATGACATCCCCTCTCACTTACTTTGTCTCTCATGCCAAGCCTCCCAGTCCACAACTTCATCCTGTCACTATGACCTGTTTCGAACAGATGCTTATTTTTCCCAGCTCTGTGAAAATTGCTATTAGAGTGTTGTGTGAAGGCTTAAGCGTAAAAGCAGCTGAGCAAAGAAACAGAAGCCTAGAATCTGTGGTCCATGTTCTGCAAAACATCCCTTGCACAAACTGATGCTTAAATTCTACCAATAACACACATTCCCAGCCAAGTACTGCTCAATCATTTAAATGCAATTTTCCCTCATCTAAAGGGCCAGTACAGGGAAGGAAATATGGAGATTTGTAGCCTGAACACTTTGGAAATTTTTTTCCCTTTGGACCAAATTGGAAGGCAGCGAGCCATTTGTCCTTGTAGTGCTGTGACTCAGTCTTAAGTGTCAAGGATTAAGAGCAGGAGTTTTTTTAAATGTTAGCAATGGGTATAAGAATAACCTAGCAGATTGTTGTTGGTTAGTCCTATACATAAAACCAAAAAAGACCAGGACCTAGGTGTAAAATAAGAATCAAAGGTTTTGGATACGGCCTTCAGATGTTTTAATAACGTTCAATTGCATTTTAATTAGTGGTGATCTTGGAGATCATGGTGGTTGGAGTTCAAAAACAATAAGTGTAAAGAAGGTAGGAATGATGTTTAAGGGGTCAGTCCTGCTTTATTTAGTATATTATGTGTAGACTTATAAACAAGGACCAGTAAATGTGAGGTGTCTGAAGTGAAGAAGGCACTACCCACATTAGAGTGAAAACTTAATAAAGCGACATTTTCTTTACTATATTTTGTACGTTTTCCTGTTTGTTCTTTTCAACCTTTTTGCATTCTGTTCCAGGTAAACCAGTTCACAAAAGTCCAATCACTGTTAGGAAAGGCCAGAGCTCAGAAAAACATAGGTGCCAAACTACCTCCAGGAATAAAGCCAGTTCCAGCAGGGTCATAGTTTCTCCTGAAAAAACTTAAAAAGCCCCCAATTCAGACCACTGACTTCCACTTTCAGTATTTTCTTCTGATTGTTGAATTATGACTTCAGGTATGAAAACAGATTTTTTATTTTTTTTTTTTCCGGGGTCTTGCCTATGAAGTGAGAAACCTGGCACCTGCTCAGAGAAGTGCAATCTGCAAAGAATCCTATGTGAATTTTTTTTTGCAATAGCCCATTTTCTAAGGTGGACAAATGATAATTTTTTTCTAGGTAGTCTTCTCTTTTATGTTCTATGTTATAAGTGATGATAAAGTTCATTCTAGTCACTAGAAGGGTGCTTTTGTGGACTAATACTAATTTTGTTCTTGCTTCACCTTCATTTTATGCATTACCAGGCACAATTCATGAGTCTCTTCACATTGGCAAGCAAATCACTTCTCCTTGCAAATCCCACATTTGCCTCATTTTTCAGTGTTTTCTCAATTACAGCACCTCTCATCCCAGTAGATCCTAAAGCACTTGCTAGCTTAACACCCCCTGATGTACAAATGACTGCATTTCTCATAATAGTATCACGGGGTTTAACTCACTCTCATAACAATCTTGACAAGGCAACTTTGTTCTTTAGCTAATGTTTTTAATTGGGCACACACTGGTTGTTAAGGTAGGATTAATTGTGAGCATCTGGGCATTTATTTATTTACTGGTTTTTGTTTTTGTGGTTTTTTTTTGGGGGGGAGTTTGGTTTTTTTTCCCCTAACAGAAGGAGTACTGAAGTCTTTGCTGTGAGAAAATAAAGGCTTGGCACATACCTTGAATTTATAAAGGACTAAGAACCCTTAAAGGGGGATTACATTTCAACAGTGTCTCTTTAAATTTGTGCAAGTTGTGTACATCAGAAAACGGTATGTTTGTATGATAAGTGGACAAATAAGAATTTAAACCCTCATTCAACTCTGTATGTACTTGTGAAAAGCGGGGAAAAAAAATACTGTTGTACTTAATGCTAGTTTTATGAAAGGAAAAGGTAACCTCCTGACACTGAAGGTTGACCCAGTGTTAAAGCTATACCTGAAATTAACCTTTTTGTTGTTGAGGAGAGTTGTCTCTTAAAGCCTCTGTCCTCCCCCAAGTACCATAGGGTGGTATCCCACCATAGGTGGGATACCATCTAGAGGAACCCAGTGAAAAACCTCAGTCTTGAGCTGTGATCAGCAAATGAGACATACATGTACCTCTTCCAGTTATGTTTTGTATTTGTATTCACTGTAGAGTTATATTAATGGGCTGGACTCATCCAGGAGGAATGAGTGAATTGCAAACACACTGGTATCAGTAATGTTACTGGGTATGAAAATACCAAAGACAGGAAGGATGAGGGAGGTTTTGGTAATATCATTGATCAGGAACAACTCAAAGTCATTGATGGGCAGTAGACAGAGATAAGGAAAGAGCTGTAGGACAAGGAGAAAACTGTGTTGCCTTTTGAATGTTGACAGAGATAATTTAAGCATGCTCCCTTTGCAAAGCAGGTAGAGTGGTTGGAGATTCCCAGCCTACGTGTTAGTAATCCTACGCTGGAAGATGGCATTGCCCGGAGCTCAGAGATGTGTGAATATTCCTCATTTGCTTCAGCATGGAGATAGTGATTTCAGCTCAAACTCCTCAAAAAGGTGAGTTAACTTGGGAGTCTGCTGTAGTGGATAAGGAATAGTTCACCTGTACAAAATTTAAGGCTGATTTATAGAGGTACCTCCTTCTAGTTCCCAGTCAATGACAACCGGCTAGGTGGAGTTACACCTCAGGCTGCATAAACATCTCTGTCCATGCCTTGAATCTCATCTCATGTAAACCATGAAACATTTTACTCCATGTATACTGTAGAAAGAATCTTAAATATAATGTTTTGTGAGGACGGTGATTGTTTTGAAGTTCTCTGAAGGTGTAAAGTGCTTTAACTGTGCCTAAAAGATGTAAAAGCTATGTGTAATAACTAGTCATAACTAAATAGTCACAATTTCTTATAATGAATATAACCAAAACATCCCTGAACATTTTGTAAACTTGTTCATATTAGGCACATCATCTTGTTCAGGACAGATGATCTTGGGCCAGGAATATGGTTTGTAAAAGATGGCAGAAGTTCTGGGATGGAAAACCCTCCAGAACAAAGCTGTAGCTCTTTCAGTAAATTCCTTCCTCGGCTTCCATCCCTTAAAGGAATATCAGGGAGAAAGTGGCAAATGAGGGCATGGCTTTGTGGGGCAAGCTTCAGAAACATTTACCAATAGGCTAGAAATTCCACTGAATGTTTCAGACACAAAATTAATTTATTTCAAGAATTAGCTTGCTAATGAGCATATCAATGAAGCAAGGCTGGTGTATTTCTCCAGCACATCTTTACTAATTTTAGGTTGTACTCCAGTGCCAAAGAATGGACTGACATGAAGGCTGGAAATGCCAAAATGAATTATTTCAATGAGCATATCCCATACCTTAGTTGGAAACAATGGATTAAATTTCCCTTTTTTTGGAGATGCTACCTCCTGTTACAACCCCGTGTACCCTACCCTGTTCCTTTCCTAAAAGTCAACATTCAACTATTACAGAAAATTGACATCTCCCTTTAAAATCCCTTTGCCAAGATAAAGACCATTTCAACAGCTATAGGCATGTAAGTACATTTATTAAAGTAATTAAAATTGCTTGAGAGTAACAAAAAAAACCCAAACACTTAAGCTTTCAGGAGAACTAGGCTGGCATTCTTTTATATTTTCCTAAACAAAAGATTTATCATCTTTTATGAAGTGTGAGGTTATTTCTCTAAAGGTGGTTTGGTGTATGTTCCATGTATTTTAATATTAATTCACTTTGCATCAGGAGTGATATGCTCTTTTCTGATGAAACTTGGAAGTTTTAGTTTGAAAAATGATGTGTCTTATAGATAGCATGGACTAAGGAATTTTAGCTATAGCAGAACAATAAAAAACATTCTTACCATGGATTCACTGAAGGTGCAAGGACAAATATTAACCTTGGTAGTTCTATTATAGCACTTATTTTAAAAAAGAAGAAAGGAAGGAAACACATTCATATTAAAATTGTCTCCATGTGTTTGTAAGAGGAAGCAAATTTATGAACTTGAGCTAGGAAAGGTTTAGAGGTAGAATGTTGTTAATATGTTTAAAAATATTTTTTTAAAAATTATGAAAGTAAATAATGGTTTGCACAAATTCCAGAACCGGGCTTCTTTCTCATTTTAGTAAGAAGAAAACACATACTCTATATGCATATCTGAGTATAGATTTAGATTGTTTAGATGATTTGCTAATGATTCAGAAATTACAATTAATAAATAAATAATGAATACAAAAGACATGCTTTCATGCGTACAGTAAGAACATAATTAATTGAAAACCTTTACCTGTTTATAGAAATGACATAAAGACAAGTCCTCTTCATTTTAATCAAATAAGAAACCTATTGAAACTCGTGGGACTGTTCCCAGGAGTAATGCAAAATGGATTTGGCCCATGAACCTTCTTTAGGAGCGAGCTGCGTCCTACCTGTGAGGGCAGAAGAGATAAACAAGTACATTGAAATATACGGACCCAGTTTACAATTCATATCTCCACAAATTTTAAAATTATAATTTAATATTTAATATTTAATTTTGAATTTTTTCAGGGTGAAAAAATGTAGTGAGTGTTTCTACATGGAGCCAGGGAACTCAACCATCCCATCTGCGAAGTGAAGCTGTAAAGTTCACTTGGGCACTTGCCGTGGGATTGGAATTTCTCAAGTGATAAAAACCTATGGACCATGGTTTCAGATTTGTTTTCACCAGTCCAGACTCCTAGCAGATCCCACTTTTAGAACTGATTTGCAATATTTAGAGCCTGGCACGAAGCCAGCGATATCATTAAATCCTCTCTGCTAGATCTCGCAGAGAGCAGTTGCAGGCTAGGAGCTGTCTTCACATCAGCACAACTTCTTAAATACCCACAAGATGGAAAAAGGGAAAGTGAATGAATTATTCAGGAGTTAAGTTTGGTAATCAAAGACTAAGAGGTTTCATTAAAACAAGAACAAAGCTTTTGCCATCAATTAAAACACTTCTGTCTTTATGTAAATGCTTAACAAAAGAAATTAAGCTGTTCCTAGTCCTTCCTTCAATGCGCAGGGGATTTCATGATGAGTATGCCAAGCCTCCAGCCCGGTGTGCTGGTTGCTCCGTGTGGGTGGACACCCCTGCTCAAACAGATGCCGTCCACTCCCACTCATGGGATCACAACATCTGACTTCAGTACTGGTTCATCCCTTCAAATTCGAGTTTGGCACCAGAACAACCAGCCACTCCCCAGATTTGGTCCTGCTTCTCCCTTCATCTAGGGGCAATGAACAGAAACACAATTTTTAAAAGAAAACCAAAACTATTTATCATTAAGACAATAATTCTGGTATTTCCTCTTCTTCAGTGCTTATTTTCTTAGTGTGAATTAAAACCATTACATTAAATTTGAAGTATTTTACATTTTATGGGGAAAAATTGTTTATTTGCATGCATTTTCTGTGCATATGTGCTTGGGAATATAAGAAATAATGGGCTAGTTTATCGTTATACGTATGAACTTCACAGACTGCACTGAATTATTGGTTTCTGAAGGAAATAATATTATCGGGTCACCATAATGCTAGATATTAGTAGATAATTTCTGAAAAGTGCTTACTTTTGAAATAAAAAGAAAAAAAACCTGAAAGAAATAAATTCTGGCAACAGTGTTGACTGAAAAAAATATTTATATTAAACCCCTCTGCTAGATTCTCAGACACATCACTGCTTAAAATGCAGTCACCTGACAAAACCAGTTCTAATTATTGCCCCCTTGGGCTAACATTTTTCAGAGTGACTGGCTAAAATGCACTCCAGCTCATAATTTCTATCTCTGACAGTGGAAGACATAACCTAGTTTCCTCTAATGCAAAAGTCTCTAATCTAGAGGGCAAGACCCTGTTCTGTATAACACTGAAGGGAGAAAATGCAATTTGAGCACAAGGAAATTGCACACACAGTTTGATAGTTCTACCATTCTCATTTTTTTTCCCCAGGATTAAATGTCTGTTTTATTTTATGCTAAATTATGACCTGGCTGGGACTTGTATATATTCTTTGTCATAATCTGGGAATTTTATACTGTAAAAACAAAGGGATATAGAAATACAGCCTAACTTTCTCATTCACATTTTAGCCATTAAAAATTCCAAATTTCCATATCGAGGGTAAGGATATTTTTTTCTTAATAGATAGTCTTTTGCTTTGGCAAGTGGCGCTTGCGAAAAATAAGCTTCATTCACCTCTGGGTTAATCTGGTTGTGTATCAGCACAACATGATTGATTTCATATTGGTGTAATGTAGTAGTGAATCAGGCTCCAAGGTTTGAAAACAGAGCACTGCATTAACATGTACATTTGTATACTGAAGCACTGGGGAACAGATTTTCAAATGGGCTTCATCCCAACATCGTTTCCTCACAGCACATTTTTCACCACCAAAAATAACAACAACAAAAAAAAGTGTCCATGATTTTGCGCTCATGAACACCACAGGGAACAAAAATTACAGAAGTGTCTTGCACAGCGAACTCCCTGAATTATATATGCACCTTCCTGAATTATACATGCAATTGAATAATTAGATGCTTAACTACTAATATTTGCAATAGAGGGTACCTGCCAAAAATCCGGGCATCGATGTGCAAACTCAACGGCTAATGGCTTCTCAGCTGACACGAGCAGATTTACTGGGGTGCACAGAGTGGGCTGTCTCACTCCAATTAGCACCACCCAAATGGTACAGCCTTCTCTCCCCCTTGACATTGAGGATGCTGCTGCATCTGCCCCCAGCTGAGCCTGACCGGAAGGATTCCTCGCAATGCCAGGAGAAATGAATTAATTTTTTTTTTGAGTTCACACAGACAGTGGCTGAATAATAAACTAATCTCAATCTAATAAAGCCCCCAAAAATGCCGAAAGAGTTTCAAGAAAGTGAGTCAGGAATCCTGGAAGGGATGCTTTTTGGGCTAGGATGTTATTAACTCTTTTTATTTCTCCCAGTCTAAGAACCACCTTTTCCTTTGCAGTTTGACAGCTGCTGTTTAACACCTTTTTTTTCAGCTAGCAGGGCAGCTGGGTGAGCACGTTTGTGGTTAGTACCGATGCATTGCCTTGTAAGAAGTAGGTGCACCAGTTCCCTCCTGAAAATGCACGACACCCTCACATCTCATACATCTTCCACTACTTTGAGGAGCACCTACAAATACTGGTGGCAGGAGTACAGTCCAAACAAAAGAGAATCAAAGTTTTCTTCCGTTAAAATTCCCATTGCTGCAATGTTCATATTTAAAATTCTCCCTATAGGCTTGCGCACCTACTCAAGTAGAAGGAAGATCTTTCTTTGTTTCAATTGGACTTTATGTTTTGTTTCAGTTTTTTTTTTTTTTCTTTTAAATACCAATGCTTGGCAAAGTTTTCAGTGATTTATAGTACTTCATGTTGGTGAGTCAGAACAGTCTCCTTTGCCTTTTCTTAAGGACACAGAATGAGTGAACATGAGCAGAGCAAAGAGTGACCTGTGGCCATAATCACCAGAAAGTTTTAATCTATCAAAATCACTTGGGTTTGCACCCTGGGCAGATAGCTTTTTTTTGTACACATTCTTGTCTCCATATGCACATCTGTTTGTAGGATCTTAGTCAACCCTTTCAGAGAATATTGCAATATATAAGCAACCTGGTCTAGTGGAAGGTGTCCCTGCCCATGGCGGGGGGGTTGGAACTAGATGATCTCTAAGGTCCCTTCCATCCCAAAGCGTTCTATCATTCTATGATTCTATATGCTAGCAACCACCCTGCAGGCTGGAACTGCAAAGGGAACAACATCTCCGGAGAGTGAGTTTGGAACTACTGCATGAGGTCATAAAATGTAAGATAGTTGTTGGGTGGATTCTTGCTGAAATGAGTTTACCCTTTGCAACCAGAAGAGACGGCAGAGATGTCAAGTACTGAAGAATAAAGCCTGGGTTTAGCCGAGCTGGGCAATCTCCCCAGATATTACACATATTAGAAGGTTTCCTTGTATTTGTGTAGTTAGTGAGGCAAACAGGGAGATATAAAGCAAACTATTTATTTGCTACTGTCAAGTATCACACTATTAGCAATTAATCTCTAAATTACCTTGTTTTCTACCTCTTTTTTTTTCTGCATGTGAGGAGTTGAGCCCGTAAAACCTCAGCAGAATCCTAAGGGATTTCCAAGAAAACTTCTATTCTGAAACAAGCCTGTCAATATTAAACACATACCACTGCAGTCAGGCATATCAGCAATCCTTACTCCTGTCTGCAGTGGACCACCTGCAAAGGTTAAAGAGTTGTTGATGTCACCCCAAACCTCCATCCTCAAGCATCCTTCTCAGACTTCTACTTGTCAGCTTGCCCAGGGGTAGGAGAAGCCCAGCTCCTCTCAGATGCATTAGGAGGCACATGATGAATAGCTTTTAGTCTGTCTGGGTGAGTGAGATTGTAGTAAGTGAGAAAGGCTTAACACCCATTCACAGAGACAGCTGTCCTGAGGTAGCTGAGTTTCATAAAAGTCCATACTTGGATATTGATTAACTGATGGCTTGCCCTTCAACATGCCACAGCACAAATACGAAAAGACCCTTTTTTACCATTGGTATTTAAATTCAGACTGACAAATGAGCCACTGAGGGCTCACACTACCTGAGGGAATAATCCTACAACAGCCCTTACGCAGCCAATAAATTGGCAAGGCGAGAACTTCCTATGGGCAAGTCATGAAAACAACCTCTGCTGAAACCCAAACTCTGAGCAGCAAAGGGCTAAAACATGCCCAAAGTCCTGGGCAGAGCCACCCAAGCCCAGCTCTGCTCATCAAATTGACCACCAGCATTGGTGGGGCTGGAGAAAAGCTGGAGGAAACCCCATAGTCAATGGGAAGGGATAGGATGGACAGGAAATGGATACTGGCACAGAAAACATTCCCAAGAGAGACACTGCTGTGAAAAAGCTGGAACCCATGGCTCCCTGTCCCTGACTGGTGGGGTTTTTACTTTCCATCTTTCGTTAGTCATTAATGATGTTAGCTCTGCATGAAGGCCAACAGTTTGATTGCTGTCTCAGCCTGAGCAGGCTTATTCACCTTTCGCCACTCTTCTGTTATCTTCTGCCAGCTTTCATGTTGGGCAACATCATCATCTTATCATCACTACGAATTGATTCATGTTTTGAATACAAAATCAAGATTTGTGGGTCTATCGTTCTTGTACCAATTGCTTTCCCAACTAAAACTGGTTGTAAGAAATTTTGGTGAGTGCATCATCTGTTTGCATGACACTAGGAAAACTGAAACCTAATGCCAAAATAAAGGAAAATTATTTTCTACTTAATCTCATATCTAAAATTAAGATATTCTACCATGGAGAAGATACTAATCGTTCATACTGAGAGAAACAATAAACTAATCAAGTTTAAGTCCAGGTGGTGGCCGGTCACCAGTGGTGCTCCCCAGGGATCAGTTTTGGGGCCTCTCCTGTTTAATATCTTTATCAATGACCTGGATGAGAGGATTGAGTGTTCCCTCAGTAAGTTTGCTGATGACACCAAACTGAGCGGGTGTCTTGGTCTCCTGGAGGGTAGGGAGGCTTTGCAGAGGGATCTGGACAGGCTGGACCCATGGGCTGAGGCTGATTGTATGAGATTCAGTAAAGCCAAGTGCCAGGTCCTGCACTTTGGTCACAACAAGCCCCTGCAATGCTACAGGCTCCGGGGAGAGTGGCTGGAAAGCTGTTCAGCAGAGAGGGACCTGGGGGTGTTGGTCAACAGCTGGCTGAACAGGAGCCAGCAGTGTGCCCAGGTGGCCAAGAAGGCCAACGGCATCCTGGCCTGTATCAGAAATAGTGTGGCCAGCAGGACTAGGAAAGTGATTGTGCCCCTGTACTTGGCACTGGTGAGGCCGCACCTTGAATCCTGTGTTCAGTTTTGGGCCTGTCACCACAAGAAGGACAGTGAGGTGCTGGAGCAGGTCCAGAGAAGGGCAGCAAAGCTGGTGAAGGGTCTGGAGCACAGGCCTTATGAGGAGAGGCTGAGGGCGCTGGGGTTGTTTAGTCTAGAGAAGGCTGATATCACTCTCTACAACTGTCTGAAAGGAGGTTGTAGAGAGGTGGGTGCTGGCCTCTTCTCTAAAGTAGTAAGTGATAGGACAAGAGGAAACAGCCCCAAGTTGCACCAGGGGAGGTTTAGGCTAGATATTAGAAAAAGTTTCTTTGCTGAAAGAGAGATCAGGCACTGGAACAGGCTGCTGAGGGAAGTGGTGGAGTCACCATCTCCGGAGGTGTTCAAGAAACATGTAGATGTGGTGCTTAGGGACATGGTTTAGTGAGTTAGGTGGTGTGGGTTGATGGTTGGACTTGATGATCCTTGAGGTTTTTTCCACCTTTAATGGTTCAATGAACTTCTATAATTGTTACTTCACTAGGAGGGGATATTATAAGTCTCTGCAGCCTGTATCCCAAGACTCTTGTACAGACATCAAGAGTAGAATCTAGCCCTAACTCTTTCACAAACATTGCCCAGGAAGTCTGCCAGGCTGGAAAATGACTTGATTCTCTGTGCACTGGTGATTCTGTGATGCAAAACTCTGTATGGGACACAGTCGGCAACCTTGATGCTTGTGGGAGCTTCAAGTGTTGCCTGGAAAGTACAGTGAATGGCATTTGAATTTCCTTGAGATGATTTATGCTCCTTTGCAATGACTCCCCACAGGCATGAGCCTGTGTGGTTTCCACCTTCTGAATTCCTGCTGTCTGGATGCTATCATATACTTCCGCGATGACACACACTCTTGTCACTTCCTAATCCCACATGAGGGATGGTGCTGGTCTTCCTGAAGGCCTGCTATTTGAAGCCTGGCACTCCTCTGATATGAGGTTGTTTCCCCTATGAAGGAGGAGAGTTGAACAATCCAGACCTAAGCTCCATGTAAATGATTTGCTAGAAAAGAATGTTCTTGGCAAATATCTAGTACTTTTATTAGAAAGAAGTACACTTCTCAAGGACAATGGAAAAAAAATCGAACCAGTCCTTTTTCCCTTTCATTTTTATGAGATTCATGTAGACCCCAAAGAAAGAAACCTCTGTAACCATTGGGGCTACAAGTGGTTTGACAGAGTAGTTGGGGTGAGGAAGTGCTTTCGAGCCAAGTCTTAATGATCTGCTGTTAAATGACTCCAGAGGGGAGAAGTGAGGGAAGGAGAATCTACTCAAGTCAGTGGGAGATCTGCAGTTCACCAAAACCAGGATTTCATCCCAAGTCTGCTGCTGACAACAATGTCCATGAACATCTATAAACCATCATAATATTTTGTCATTGTTTACTTGGGAACTTAATGTATCTGTGCCTCGGGAGTAATTCACTGCATCACCTAAACAACTTGATCATCTAAGCTTTTCGTGTGTACTGGCAAGAAACAGATCCAGACATTTGAAAAGGAAAAACAATCTAAATACATTTTAACACCTACAGGAGGATACAGAATCCTTGTTTTTTTTCCTAGGGATTCTTAATTTCAGCTGTTTTTGAACCCTAACCCTGGCTTAGTAATTTTCAGCCTGCTACATAATGAAGTTGACTGTTACAAATTTTCATATTCAAGAATAGAAAACTGTAAGGAACTGAAAAATGAAAGCAATAATGGTTTATAGGCACAGTACTGTAAAATCATATTTCTGCAGTCACGTTACTGATTTGGTTGCCCTTTTATCACTTTACTCTTTCCTTAAATATAAATTAGATGCATGTAAAAAAAATAGTGTGTGTTTCATTTAGGTATTTGCCATTCACATTCGCATGAAAAAATTGAAAAGGTCCAGGAGGACACGTGCATTAAGCCCACCTCCTTCCAAAAAAAAGCAGAGACAAAGCAAAGAGAAGACTCATGCCCCGTTAAGAAGAGTATGCTATAAACTTTGACTCATCTGTGTAATCCCTGTTTAGGAGTGCAATGTAAATGGCTTTATAACGTGACACTTAGCTGGGTATTTATGCTTTACGTTCACTTCCATATAGACCTTGTGAATCACTTTGAAGTTGTTCTGCAGACTGCAGACTGCAATTTTTTTTTTAAGCAGTTCGAACATCCCCATTAAACAAACCCAAACAGATTTCAGCAAGTGCAGGGATTCCAACACTTTGCCCCCAAGATCAGAGAACCGCTGTGCATTCTCACTCAATTTAAGCAAAGTAAACTGCAGTCAGTATACCCTCCCCTAATGGGCACCCCCACTGGGGACATTGTTTGAGCACCACCATTGACACAGCCCCAGTGCAGCTGGATGTGTAAACAAGGACATAATCTGCCTGAAAGAGTGCTAGCAGTTTGGCAGAGCTTGCCCTGTTGTTAACATATTGTGCCAAAGCAATAACGAAGTCATTATTTTAAAGTTTATTCTCAGGCTTTTATTAATCAAGAAATTTTCCAGAAATTACTTCTAAATGAAGGACCTTCCAGAAAGTCACCATTTGGGGAAGAAGTTTTCCAGGTGACTTTTTTTTTTTACTTATCTGTAGCCTGCTGCTCAGACTAAATCACAGTTTAGTCCAAGTTCAGTCGAGACAGAAAACACATTGCTGTTGTACAATGTAAGGGAGCCTTCTGGGTTTTTAGTTTGAACTCTCTCCATTTCTTGCAAGGCCAATCAGGCTTTTGGGTCACAGTTCTTCACTAGATTGGAGATAGTCAACAAGCTGTACCTTGGCTTGCTAGCAACAAATGCAAAACACTAACAGTTGTAAACTCAACATAGTCATCTTGAGCATGTACAAGACACTATCACCAAGTTAGGTACTCTGAGGAAAGAAAGGACACTTGGCCATTTTTTTTAGTTCAGTTTCATCAGTTGATATTCTAGATTTTTGAAGTTTTTCCTAGTGTTTCAGGGACAGTCATAAAAATGGCAGACTAATATGACAGTAAAAGATGTAATTTTGAAAATAAGGCTCTCTGTGAGCCTTCAGTCTGACAGAATAGATAGTTTGAGGTAAAATTGTGCCCAGAGGTACTCACTGGCAAGATCTGTTATGGAGATGACTAATCAATAATAAATCCTAAACCTGTTTTTAAAAAGCCTGATTTTAGAAATTCAGGAAAAAGCTATTCTGGATGTATTTTATCAGAAAGCCAGAACAGGGAAAATTATAGCTGGTTAAATTCACCACTGAAAATCTTCATTATAAATTAATATTCACAACATTTAACCTGAAAAAAAGGCTTTTTTTTAAATAGTCAGGTGTTTTTGGAAGACATTTGTGGTTTTTTGTTTGTTTGGTTAGTTTTTTGTTTGTGGGATTTTTTGTTTGTTTGGTTGTTTGTTTTTTTTTAAAGTTGCACCATGTGCTCAGTATATTTTGGTGGCTCCAAAAGGAATTGTCTTTTACCTATGCAGCACACATCTAAACGTGTGTGTTTTATGTGTGTGCACCTCCACCTAAAAAGTATTGGTAGCCCTGTTTTCATGGATAAAATCCTTGGACATTTGCAATCTTGCTGCACTAGACAGTGACACAGCCATTTCACCAGGTTCTCTGGATATCCTGGATAAAATATTCCTGTCCATGCACAGAATAGCTTTATATACAGAATAGAAACTCAGTATGTCCATTAGTGCCATTGGTTTGTCCTGTCCCATGCTGAACTTAACTGCACATGAAGTTTTAGTTGAGCATGTTCAGCAGGTTCCATGCCTCCCCTTTGCTGCACACATGTGAGCCAGCTGCAACAGTTCAATTTATCACTTTGATACCTGTTGAGCTTAACAGATCTGTGTTTAAGCTGTTTTTCAACAAAAGTGTAGCTGAAACCCCATATCTGGCCCCTCAGCCTAATCAGAACTATACACTGATTTTTTTAAAAAGTGTATTTTGGTCTAGGTTGTCCCTGATTTCTTTGCTGGAGCAGTTGAAGTCCTGTTAATATTGCTCCACATTTAGCATACCAACCCTTTCTGTATAGCCCTGTGCTATGGAAAAGATCCTGCACAAGGTGTCATTTGCCTTAAAAGCCTCTTAGACCTCAAAAGCTACATTTGTTGATAACTCTGATCTTTTTTTTCAGAGGAAAGTTCAAAAGCCACCACAACCCCATACTTTCAGACCTGTCAGGGAAAGGTTTTCATCCTTACTGACCACGGTCGTACTAAGTAAAAACAGAGAAAAGCCTATAATTACTCAGATGAGGTACCTCTCTGGATGCTGAGGCTTATATCACAGTTGGGACTGATGAGTCTTGAGCTAAGTATATAGATGGGATTGATTTCTATAACTGTCGGACCTGTGATCTGACCGGCTGCCAGCTGACCTTCTTTGTTCTGGTTCAAACCCAAAAACACAGGGACAAGAATTCTCTTTTTTTCTGGGATGTCTTCTTAATTTTTGAGATCTATGGATTAAAAATGTTATCACTGACCTCAAAACACAGATGTTCTTATGTCATAGCCATTTTCATCCTGTGATGACCGTGAGAGATTTATTATAGAATACGTGCTATGAGAGATATCCTTTATGTGACATCCATCTCAAGGAGCTGGCACTGGCTTCATACGAATCACAAACACCTCTGTCATTTCAGATGTTACCAGTTTTGAGCCCCTAGTTCAATAATAATAAATGTTAATATTATTTATTATGTTTAAAATTACTAACATTACAATTTTAAACCAATGACCTTATTATTTTTAGTATCACTGAGAGTTCTTGTGTATCTAGCCATGGTTCCCCTTCCACCACATAAAGTCACCTTCATAATGTCACTTAGGTACGGCCTAATAACACTGAGTCAATCGTCTGCTGGTAGCCTGAAACAACGGGCTTTATTGGTGTGAAATATCCTGTTTATTTATCTTAGTGCTGAAAAAATTATTCTGTTTTGGTCAAAGCTGCTCAGCTGGCAGTGACATCTCATTTTGGATCAATAACTTGAGAAAAGTTGAGCCATGTGTGAAGCACAGCACAGAAAAGATATTCTTTCCTTCTGTGTAGTTCAGCTACCCATGAGCATAGGCCATGATATCTACATCACTGCAACAGCCCAGCTGACTCTCCTCTGCTTTGGACCTAGCAAACACGATGTCACAGAGTTAAACAGGGAAGAAAAGAAAAAAAAAAAAAAAAAAAAAAAAAAAAAAAGA
>WKFP01013425.1:49050-69797 GCA_011057875.1 Pterocles orientalis
CTTCCTTCCTTCCTTCCTTCCTTCCTTCCTTCCTTCCTTCCTTCCTTCCTTCCTTCCTTCCTTCCAGCACTGCTAAGCGATATAAATGTGTTATAGAAACAGAGGTGTCTTTGGACTAAAATTTTTATACTTCTAACCACCTCATTAAATTAGTTCAACCTCTTTTCTCAATCCAAACATACACAAGTTGTGTTAAAATGTTTAAAGAGAGGACCTATAAGTGAGTCAGAACGAAAGAGGATATAAGAAGTAACTTATTCATATGCAACGAATTTCTAGAGAAAAAAGAATCAAAAATCCAAAGAAGATAATTATCCATAAAATACTGGTATTTATATGAAAAGGCAAACAAAAAAAAATCCTAAAATAAAAAATCTATTCTTCCCCCTCCCTCTCTTTAGGCTACAGTCATGGCACGTGGTGGGTTACAATATAAAGACAACGAACAAAGCTGACAGTTTTTAGAGGCATACCCAGTTGCTGGCTATTTACACGTGAAATGCCTGATATGTGAGGACTGTGATGCTGTAATGCTCTCCTGCAAATAGTAGAGGATGACGACATAATTGGCTGCATTATTGGTCTAGGTGTGAAATAACAGAACAGAGACAACAGAAAACCAAGCAGGTGGGGTTAAGGAAAGTCCATTATTTGTGCTTTTTAGGTTAGAGTTTTCCATGACGAAGTTATGTGGGTACAAAATAACTTGAGAGTTTAAGTAACCATTTATCTGACTCTTGAGCCTGAAACAATAGTCTATAGCCTTAATCTTTGATATCTGATATATAAATAATTTGAAAATAAGCGTTATTTTAAATCTCTCCCACAAACCCATCATTCATGTTTCCCCACCAAAGGGGAAAAGTTGTTATCTTGCTGCTGGTTAAGCATTTATCAGTATTGTAGGTGGTTCCCTGTAGGACAGTTCTTTTCTTTTGCTACTTCTGTATTTTGAAAAATGAAATCACTGTTTATATTTTTCCATGAAAACTGGAGAACATATTACTTACTCTCATTAATACCACCCCAGATGTTAGAGGTTATGCTGCACTACACTTAAAATGCTCAACAGTAAAAGGCTAGGGTTTTTATAATAAATATCGAGTAGATAGCAAAATCATAATTCACTTTTCTTAAGAGTTATAATATTGACCTCACAAAAGTAAAATTGAATAAAGCCACGAATACGGACCCTGGAATAGATTTTTCCATACTTGAACAACATAATCATACAGAGAAACATTTTACAACACACAGGATACTTCCTAGTAAACAGAAGAATGAAGAAAATAAAGGAAAATAAAGAAGGAACGATTTATGGAGAGATAAATAAATTGTGTTTTTCATTGTAGCTGAATAACCTACAGTGCTGTGGTTATGTTCACCCTGTCTTTCAACCCCTTTTTATCTGAAGCCATGTATCTGAATTAAAACAAAACGATGAACTAATTTCTACTAAAAGAACAACAAGCACCCAGCTAAAACTTCTTTCCCTGTTAACTCCTCCCCCTCCTCTGTCCTCACCTACTTTTCCTGTGTAGGCTGTTGTAAGGTTTCCACATGAGGCCATAGCTGGGAAGGAAGAGTTTTATATAAAAACTTGTGAGAAATGGAAATAAAATCAACCTAGATGATTCATGCTACTATAGCTGAAGCGGTGTTAGCCAAGGTAGGAAATGTTATGGAGCCTCTCCTCTAAGACAAATATCTTTATTTCCGCTATTTCCATGTTCCGTTGAGACTATATTGTTTCTTGTACTCCATATATATTCATCTTACCTAAGCATATAAAAGTCAAGAGAACTGAAACACTTGCTACAAGTCCAAAATCTTTTCCTTCCTACTGCATTTGACATTTCCTCATGTGCCATTTTGCTGAATTTGTTGATTATGGTAAATGAGGCCATTTTTAATACACTAGGACTTTTAAAATCTGTACTTATTGTATTTTAGTGTCATTGCTTGGTTCACCTGCAACATCCAAGCCTACCATTTGGACATTAGCATTATTTTCATGTGGGAGGTGACATCGAGCCATGGGCCTCCTCTTGCTTTCACATGTATCATAGATGAAGAATGTGTGAAAACATCTCAGTCTCCATTATCTCTGATCTGTGTTTGAGCAATATCACAAGCAGGAATGTACAGAGCAACTTCTCCAAGGATTTTCCCATCTTCAAGATCTTACCACATCTTCAAGAAAAAGAAAAAAAAAAAAAAAGAAGAAAAGTCCCCACTTCTTCCTGGCAAAAAAAGTCTGCTGTGGTGGCTAATGCATGGCAATTATACTCTAGTGGAGTGTGTCCACTTCCCATTTTCTTTTAAGACTCACTAAGCAGAGTCTTGGATAGCAATACTTCACCTGGGAACCCACACATCTTGCAGACTATCAGCTGATTGGTACTTCTGCCCATATCAGAAGACATTAACTGAAAGAATTTTTATCCTCTGCATTATATCAGCAACAACTTGCCCAGTGGATAGAAATCTTCAAAAGGGTTTTCTATTTAAATTATTTTTTCATTTAATTCCCATTAGAAGGTAGCCCAGATTTATTCCAGTCGCACTTAACTTCCTCTCTACTTATGATAAATTCCATCTGTATAAACACACCTGTGTGAGAGAAACAACGTATGGAGAGCTAAAGATGTTAAATAAAGTGTAAAAGGAAATGTTTCAGGTGGGTTTTATCTTGATGAACTTCACAGCAATATTTCTCTCTCAAGATAGATACACCATGCCAGCCAAATGCTTCATGGCTGAACATTGTTTCTGTAAGAGGCCTTTTTCTAGTCAGCTTTTGTTATATATACATACTCCCACATTATTTATTTGAACATTTTGGTAAATTGTTGTCACCATGCAGCCTTAAGATATTTTTTTTTTGGAGACAAGGCTCTTACTTTTTCCTGAAGAAGCCTTGTGTATCTGATCCTGTTCAGAGAAGAGAGAAGAGGAAAGTTTCAAACTCTGAGTCATTGCGGCAAACAAAAACCAGAAATATTGTGAAACACCTGGTCAGCGTGCAATAACATTTGGTAAAGACTTGTTCACCATAACCCAGTTCAATCCTGATCAGAGCAAGGTGCGTTGCTCTCAGACAGCCCAGCCATACTAATATATGAGATGTAGGTGTTGTAGTGGGGCTGTGAAGACCAACGGGTGAATCTCACACTCAGGGTATGAGAGTTGGCAGGGGCTGAGTTTAATATATCGATTTTTCTGATGTTAGAGGATAATTTGAATTTTATATTAAACCTTTTGCATTGTTGCTCTATACTGGGCTTCTTTGTTACCTTTTTTTTCAGGATCATCTCTGGATGGCCTCTCTTCAAATGTTTAGCCAAAAATTTGTGAGATAGGAGACGTTTTAAGTGCATGCTATATCTTTCTATTAATGAACAACATGATAAACACAGTTAGCTTAAAAATTTCAGGGGTATGGAGAGACTCCCATGGTCACTGTAAGTCCTTGAGAACCATAATTTGTATTATAACTCATGGCAACTTCTCTTGAAACTGCTGATGGAGTAAAAAATGTTTTCTTAGAAGCTCATCTCTTACCTAAGATAGTAGATGCTCATAGAAACCAGCAAACTTTTGAAAAGGATGGAATAACAAGTGAACAAAAGTCAGGAAAATATGGTAGTACATTTCCTGTTTCCTAGTGCAATTTTTGGACATGGCTGTCTGTTTTGGCATGATGTAGCAACCATAAGAAATTATCCCACAATGATTTATAAGTTGAAATATTTTTTCATATCTGGCCTTTCTGAACTATTTGGCACCTAAAAGTAAGACTTGGAACCGGATTTGTTGTGGAGAGTCCATTTCCTCTGAACTCACATAATTTGAGGACTTGGGTTTTTAGAAATGTTTATTAACTTATTGGTTTCAGATTTAAATAAGGCTGAATGATTCTAGGAAAAAAGTCCCATTCATTTGTATTCAGCCTTTTTCTGAATAGTTTCATATCCATTCTCCAGTGAATATTGACAAAAAATAACTTTAAGATCAAAATTTCAAATTGTCTATTAAACTGTAAAATTAGAATTGTTATATTGGAATGGAAGTATTCATGCCATTTTTGCAATTAACCATGCAAATCTTTGCAAAAAAACTATCCTGTAATGTGCTGTGCACCAAAAAAGAAAGTCAAAAGTTATTCTGAGCAAGAACAGGCTAAGATATCAGTGGACATCAGGCAGCTGATATTTCTTCAATAAATGAAGAAATGGAAATTCATTCCTTGTCTCCATTTCCCATGCTCACCAGCAATGTGCAACTTACACTAAAAAGGCAGTATTACAAAGCTTAACATTACTTATTTCTCTAAAATGACCTTCTTATATATCTCTTTTTTGGTGTATATCTGTCTTATAAACATCAAAGTCTGTGGATGGACATAGATTTTATATGGAACTAAACCACTAACAATTTCTTTTTTGATAATCATTCAGAATTCCTGTTGCTACGTAAAGAATCATCCAACCAGAAAACAAGGGCAGATTTCCTTCCCCATGTTTTCATAAGGGGAAAATAGAGGAACAAGGTGGGAAGAAAAATTTCCTGAAGGCCATGTACAAGACCAAGATTTGAATGTTTTTGTGATGATGAAAATCACTCTTCATCTTTAGTACAAACATTTGCTTCTCCAGAGCTGTTGAATCCTCAGATTTTTTCACTAGCCTCAGTAGGAGCTGAGAGAACCCAGGCTCTTTCAAACTCAATGCCATAAGAGTACAATCATACCCTCTAAAGGAATGGAAAGCAACATGCATACCTACACGTATTAATATTGTGTATTTTATATCTAACATCAGCTTTTTCCTGAACACGTACTTTTTTTTTAATTTCTGAATGAAAATAATAAATAATAGCAGTCCAAATAGACTATATTACACTAAATAAATTTTTTGCTCTCCTTTTCTCCTTGATTTGCTAAAAATGGCAGAGACTTTTACGCTGGAATTACCAGGTGGTGATTTTTTAAACTACTCTGGACTCCTTTATTCTCTCAGCATTTAATTCATTCCTTTTTGATGGGCTTAGCTCTCTTGTTACCACTCAAAGCCCCTGTATGATCAGCTTGGACTTCTCAGATTGGTATCTTGCTCTCTTGTGAAAAAAATAACCTACACTTTCAGAACCGTAGCTCTTTTACTTCCGAACTCCATTACCTTTCCCACTGATATTTTTCTTAACTTCAAGAGTGATTTATCTTGAGAAGCGTGAAACTGCACAATCAGAGCCCACATAAATCTGCAGGCACACATTTTCTAAGAAAATACTGATTTTTTCAATCTTCTCCATCTTTCCATATCATCCATTCTTCCTCCCATGTAATTGTTGTGCTTTACATGTTCTGCATGTTCCGGGTCTGAATTCTTCTTGTCCAGCAAGAGTAAGAGATAAGATTTCCCCACAGACCTGTGCTCCTGCACCGATGTTAATAAGAATTTCACTGAGGTTATAAGTCCTTGCTGGTTTCCTACATTACTGTTAACTTGTGCTTGATGCCATGGTGACCCATACCAGTTGGGTCCATGGCAGCATCAGAATTACCTGGCTAAGGATTGCCTCCTCAAGGATTATTTTAAAGTTACAACACTATTATAAACACTTGTGAAAATTCATTTGGAGTTCAAGTCTGGTACTCTGGAGATACAGCTCTCGTGCACCACCTTTATCTCTCCCTCCACAGGCTTATTATCTCAGACACAACTTAGTATAGGCTTTGAATTCACATCTATTGTAAAGCGCATGTAAATAAAATATGTTCTGATGTTTCCTGGCATTAAATGGGCTAAGGAAAAATTTTACTAGCTATATCATTGCAATATTGACCAATACCTCGTACAGTAAATTGAGAAGAAGCATTATGTGAATCGACATTTGATCAGATGAAGCCAGACCATTTAAAAAAGGAAACAAAAAAAAAGAAGGCCCAAGGATCTGGTGAGGCAGAAAACCAACATTAATAATCTTTGTATAGGGTTGGGTGTGTCCCAGATGGAGAATGTTATGCCAAAGCTATAACAGTAGTTGTCCACTTCTATTTTTTTAAAAATAGAGCAAAGAGCGGAAGGCGAAAAGAAGGAATTCCATGAAAGACCAATGCACAGATTCAGAACTGATGAAAAACTGGTTTATTGTTTATAAGGAAACATAGCACATTTCTCTACCTGCATGTTATTTCTCAAATTCCTCTGAACTAAATTGCTAAATGTTGAGATGAAACAGGAGAGCACTTAAGCAATTGATGACTACGACGACCATTGAAACTGTAACATAGGCATTTGCAACTTATTTAGGAGAGAAAGGGATTGAAGTCAGGGTGACAGGGTATACACAAACCAAAAACTGTTTGCTTGGGATGCTCTATCCAATTTATGATTATGTTGATATTGCATATTTGATTATAGTAATTGATTATAGTACTGATTATAGAACTTGAGCTGTTCTCAAGTTTTCTTGGCGGTTCAGAATAAGGGAGACAGGAGAAATTTCTGCAGAAGTGCAAACCTGTGCTTTCCGTGATGTAGCACTGCATGAAAATACTGATTTTGATTTTAACTCCTACATCCTGAGTGCCAGACAATGACTGATTCAGTTAATGTAGTTTCTTAAACTTCAGTAGGATTGGATGTGTAAGAAAAACATAACTCAGCCGTCTTTTGGCTTGGGCTCAAATTAATAAAGAATTTTTACAAATACAAACTGAAATCTCAAGTCAGTAAAAAAATCTTGATGAATTTTGGGCAAGATTTTGTCACTCAAGTCCACTTCACTTCAGCAAGAATTAGTGGCTGGCATAAAGTCCTGAAGATGTCTTCCAACAGCAGTTGAGGTACAATTAATATGTTAACCCCATTTTCCTTCCTCTTCTTATCAGGAGAAAGGAAAGAAGGGACAACCACCTGACCCCTCAGTCTGTCCTGCCTATTGCTATCACCATGGCATAGCATGGAGAAAGTTCAGCTCATATTTAATGGTAGTTACAACTACAAATTTTTTATCTAAACTAAATGGGTATTGTAGGTTTCCTGCTTCACCTCAGCGATCCAGCTGATACATCTCTGGTGGAACACGAAGATTATTGGCTGTAGCCTGATATCCAGAATTTCTGATTTCTTTTTCTGTATCTGTTTCAGGATTTCAGGATTATGATGGGCTAAATGGGTATGAGTCAATGCCTTCATGCAAGATAGCTGACAATCTCAGGTATTTTGGTACATAGGCTGCTCTAGACCTTCATAGAATCATAGAATGGTTTGGGTTGGAAGGGACCTTAAAGATCATCAAGTTCCAACCCCCTGCCATGGGCAGGGACAGCTCCCACTAGCTCAGGTTGCTCAAAGCCTCATCCAGCCTGGCCTTCAACACCTCCAGGGGTGGGGCATCCACAGCTTCTCTGGGCAACCTGGGCCAGTGTTCATCACCTTTTCCATCCCAATGTGACAGAAGGTAAGCTGGTCAAGGCAGAGACTTCAGTCTGGAGCCCTTATGTGGCAGGTTTGAAAATAGCAGGCGTTTGTATTGGGATGACCTTCTTCTTCAAATCCAGCAGGACCACAGTGACCACTGAGAAATGCATGGGAAGAAAATTTCTATATAGTCCAATCTGGCTCATGGTTGCCTTTGGTAAAGTTAAACTTCAAAACATAGTCTTGTTATGGTGCCTGTGTTTCATATATTTGTATCTGCATCCATTTTAGTTTAAAACAGAGGTTTCCTAACAAGTACTTGAATAAAATGGAACCAGAAGCTAAATATGGATTAATATTTTGTCATATAATATTATCCATACTATAGAGATTTGCTGTTTTTGGCTCAAACCCGTATAGGAGTTAAACTTGTGTGCTAAGTTTCATCTTGGTGCAAAGAGCAAGCAAATGCTAGAAATCAGGATTCGTAATGGCTAACCCAATTCACCCCTAACTATCTATAACTCTATAATGTCTTATACTGGTTATGCAACTGCAGAAATACACTTAAAGAAGCAATGTGTCCTTTTAGCTAATAACATCAAAATGAGACCTTTTTTTTTCACTTTGCCTGGACCTCTAACCTTTAAAGGCGAGTTACACAGCTGCAGAAAACCTGATCTCATTTTCTGCCCCTGGCAAGATTTTTTCAAGTTCATCTCCTTTTTTTTTTTTTCCCCCTTCTCTCAAAATCTGATGAAAAATGAAATGTCATGAAAACAGGCTCTGAGGCTAAAAAACCTCTGTCTGTCTCTGTGACAGATGTCAGTTTGAAAGGTTTCAGGTCACCTGTCAGAAGTATGTCAGTATGATCCATACAAACATCTACTCAACCTCTTATCACTGAGTTCTGCTTTTTAAAATACCCCTTGAAAAATAATCTAATGATTTCAAGTCACTGCCTTTTCGCCTTTCTTTTTACTCTGATTAATGAGCCAAACTCTTAGGCAAAAAAAAACCTAACAAAAACCCCCCAAAAACTAACCAAAAAAAAAGGACGAGGGAAAAAGAAAAAAAGTGCCTTTAAAAAAGGACAACTTGACCTTTTTGTGCCCCTGGCAGTGAACCAATCAGCATTCCCGTAATCCAAACACAGATGCCTGGAGCTAAACAAATTCTATACTTGTGAACAAGAATTTGGTTTGCTGTCAAAATACAATGACGACCAGCAAAGTGCTTCTCTTAAGCAAAATGTCCTGAATTAAATTAAAATGTTTTTGATTAATAAAAGGAGTAACATGAACAATGTTGTACATCACTAATAACATCATTTGGAAACAATTATGTTGAGATATTTATGCATATATATTACATATGTACATTTAAGGCACAGTACCTCATCTTTACACGAGACATAATCCCATAATATTTTGTGCCACCAGAAAGATTGCTCATCTAATACTGCAATTCAGTATTTTTGTAGTGACTAATTAACAGGCTTGAACATTATTTTGTTCCTGGTTTAATGTCATAACGTTTGCATTATTTCTCACAACTGAGTTCTGCCCTTTAAACACTGAGCCTCTGTTTTGTCAAAAAAATTAATTGCAGTATTAAAGAGAAGATCCCATCTGCATGACAGTTTTCATTGGTGTGTTGTTTCTGTAGTCTAACAGATACGTTTAGAGCTTTCTGCCAATTTCTATTTTCAAATGTCCCATATAGATCCTATCAAGAAGGCTCTTGGTGTCAATGGGCATATTTCTGGATGTTTCTTAAAAATCTGTTGTGTCAATTAATGCTGGTCAGTGAGTATCCATAATTACTAAGTATCCATAGTCTCTCTTTTTTCTCATAAGTGCATATACCCAATGTGGAAACAAACTGCATCGGATTTCTGTGGGTTTGGGTTTTGTTTTGTTTTTGTTTTTTTTTAATAATTAATGATGGCACTATGCCACTCTCCAGGAGTTAATTTCATTAACATTTAAACTGATTTAAAAAAACCCAGGAAAACAGTCAGCTTGGTTATCAAAGGGTTACAGCTCTTACAAAACAAGTATCAACTTTGCTTTGGGCAGTCCTACAGAGACTTAGGAACAGTGGGAGGCATCCGCAGAAAACTACTGGTATTGTTTAGATGAAGATAACCACAAAGATCCTGAAATACTTAACTTATGTCTAATTTCTTAGTGACTCATGTTTATATTATTTTTTACTTTAATGGCGATTTCTTTTTAAATTTTTTTTAGTCTTTGAGATGAAAGTTATTTTTTAATACAATCACAGAGTGGATATGAAGAAGTTTACATGTCATACTAGGTTACAAGATGGCCAGTATGATTATTTCAAAGTTCTGATGGGAATGGGTAGCTTTACTAAAAATCACCAGCTGCACAATTTCTCTTATCACAGTGGATATGATGCGGACTGGACCAGGTCTGAAGACTTTCTCCAATATTTACTGTTGCAACCCCAAGTTCACCTTGCAAATGAGGGTAAACCACTTCAAGCAGCAATATTCCTCATGTCTGCAGAATTGTAAATACTGAGAACCTGGTCTAGTGGAGGGTGTCCCTGCCTATGGCAGGGGGGTTGGAACTTGATGATCTTTAAGGTCCCTTCCAACCCAAACCATTCTATGATTCTATTATTCTATGATTCTATGATTCTAAGTAATTACATAGCTTTCTTTTCTAGTGTTCTCATAACTTCAAGGTTTGTGAATAAATCTGCAAGATATCATTTTGTCATGTGCCCAATAAGCTTATCAATCCTATGGGTTAAATGCTAAGAATGTTTAAACAGATGATAAACCGTTTAATGTAACTTTCTTGCCTCCAGTTATTTTCAGCGCTTAGGCTGTGACTCACTGCTCCTCTGAATAAAACCGTGAACTAAAAGGTATACGTATTCCTTATCACACACTAAAACCTTTTAGAACCTAATAAATTAATTACATCTCCAAAGAAAGTCTCACTTACTTCAGTCCCTGAGCATTGTCAACTACATATGCCCAGTGAGCCAGACATGGGGAGGACATTATTGCAGATTACAATCAGAAATGCTGAAGTAGTTATTGGTGTCACACTGGAATAGCATATTAACATTGCCACAAACAGTCTTTCCCTTGTAAGAATAGCGCTTTGATGTTCCAACCCCCAGCAAGACTGTTAAGAAACCAGGAAAAAAAAAAAAGGAGAAGGCAGGGTAAAACCAGCAACGACTGTGAAGACAGATTTCCCAGCTGAAATTAATAATTCTGAGCAGCACTAAAATTAATTACTCTGTAGTTGTAAGCAGGCAGCAGATTTATGGTAAATGACAGTGTGTTTGCAAATTTTCCTGACTACTCGATTAGAAAATGCACCAAGTACAGGCATCAGCCGAGCATACATTATTTAAGTGGTTGGTGTCTGGTGACAATCTGGAAGCTGCAATTGTTGTGGTTGCCTGTAGGAATATTTGCACTTTCTGGGAGAAATTCTTTCACCTTTGTGTGCCCACAGTACTGATCTCTCCTCATGGCAGCTTTAGGATATACTGGAACTTCATGACCTGGAAAATGTGGGACGACTGACACAAGGTGACCCCCTGAATGCTGGGGTAGGCCCAATTAATTTAAAATTTTGCTTGGCCTTGTCTCTTCCAATTTTCTAAATCCTCTGGAAAAATGATTAATGTGTACACTGCCAATGCGAAAATATTTTTGACCCTATTAAAGTCGACCAAGGGTAAACCAAGTGTAGGCTGGCATTGTATCAAACCAGCTTTATTAAATTTGATTGGAGGTTTGTATGAGGAAGGGACAGACAAGGACATTATTTTGCACAGCAACTCCCTTTTAAATGAAAATACCAGGAGGAATACAAAGTACTGGTGTGTATTGGTACTGAGCTGTATTTAACCAGGTAAAATCTTACCAAAAAAAAGTGGTCATTTCTGAGAAAGCTTCGTCTTTCTTCCCTGTGAAAGTATGTTGTCGGTGAAGTTGATTCACTGTAAGGCGAGAGTTGTTTCCCTTGAAAAGGAAAGAGAATGATTCAAACCTTACCTTACTTCTTGTCTTTTTCGGATTTTTATTCTCCGATTCATTCTCCTCTTGCTGGCTCTAGCAGCTGGAGGCACATCCAGAGGAGGGTTTGGAGAGTCGGACTAGGGTGGGTGTAGGCACCTCAGTCACAGAAAGTGCTGTTTCAACGCTTTTCAGTTTCTACAGTAATCCTTTTTATTTTATTTTTTTTTTTGTCAGTGAAGTGCTCCAAAGTTCTGCACAAGCCAATAATCACCAAGTTTCTCAATGTTTATCTTGCTGCATTTATAAAACACAAGACGCTGTTCTCAGCTCCTAGGAACTTCCTAAAGCTGAAAAGGGCATATCGTCCAGATCTTATTCCTCATGGTGATTATTTTAGCTATTAAAAAAAAAAAAGAGCCAAAAGGTAAAAGGTAAAATGACTTTCTAATTTTCTGAATAGAAAAGAGTGACAGCTGCTCTTTTTTTTTCAGCCCCTTGAAACCTAACAGAAGATTTCAGATGCCATTCTGTCCTCCCTTCTTCTTGTCCTATCTATGTAACCTGTTGGCTAACTTGGTGAGTTTAAGGTAAATTTACACAAAGAAGGCAACTGGTTATAAGTTTGTCTGCTCCCAGCCCACTCTTGCCTAAAGTATCCCAACTTCAGCTCAGAAACTCTGTCTCCATTAACTTAATTTGGTGCAATTTGTTTGCACAGAGGATATGTCCAGCTGCTGGACTGAGATGCCCGCAAGAGCCACTGGACACCTTGGGATGCTGGCTATTGAGTGCAGACTTTTAAGGCTAAGATAATCATTAAACTATCCGTCAGAGGGTTTTTCTGCTTTTTATCAGGTGAAAGTAAATTGCAAGCAAAACCCTTTAAATGGAGTGGTTCAATTAATGCAGAGGAGAACATTCAAAGCTTTTAGCAATTCTAAGTGGTATAAGAGTCCTAATTACAAAATGCTCTGTGCTGACAACACGAAATAATCCTTCAGCCACTCAAGACAGAGCAAAAGCAGAAGCTGCTCATCCCAGACAGCCTTAGTTAGAGGTGTAACTGCAGACTACCGTCTTTGAGAAGATGAACATAATGATGCACATGAATGACAGCCTTATTTTGGTAGTATGTGAGCTTGCTGGAGACCACCAACAAGCTGTCAGCAGATAAGCACGAAATGATTTTGGCGAAATGGCTAAAATTGTGCTTGAATTAAGCTTGATCTCAGTCGCCAAGATCAGCTGCTTCGGAGCTGACCCAGCTCCAACAGACTGACTGATCATGAGTCACAGGAGGATTTTTTGGGAGATTTCTTCGACAGGAAAACCCCGAGACAGCAGCATAACCCGAATCACGCTTCCAGCTCTCCCACGAGAGGCTGACGTGGGCATGGCAGTTGCCGGGGCGTCTGCTGGAGATTTAAATGAGAGGAAACCCAGAACTAGCACTCAGTTGTCAAGATCAGCTGCTTCGGAGCCAACCCAGCCCCAAAAGACTGACTGATTGCAAGGCACAGGGGGGGTTTTCAAGAGAACCCCGAGACAGCGGCGTAACCCGAATCCCACACCCAGCTCTCCAGTGAGAGGCTGACCTGTTGTGGGAGTTGCCGGGGCAATGGTGACCACACCCCCCTCCCAGTCCTTAAATTCATATCTGGAGGGTGGAGAGCTAGCAGAGAGCACGCAGCACTGGGGCGCCACTTGCAACGGGCTGCAGCAGCAGAGGAATTGTTTGGTGTAGTGGGACACTGAAGTTCTGCCAGGTCCGGAAGCCTCATAAGGCAGGTGTAGGGCAGAGAGAGCAGGCAGAGTTCATCTGAGAAGGAGGGAAGAACTAAAGACCAGGAAAAACGTAGACATCCTACCTGACCCTCCAATCAGCATGGTAGGCGCTCGTCTTAGAAGTAAGGCTGCAGCTTTGGCTCAGTGGTCTACACAATCTTCCCCTGCAATGGCCAGTGCCTCCATGCAGACAGAGCTTCAGACGGCAGAGGCAACCGTACAGACCTTGGTATGTAGGTGCCTAAACTACTCTCCTGGGGTGGGGATGGAAGACAAACCATCCTGCAATAGATGTGTCCAGGTGGACCAGCTCCTAGGACAGGTGGACAAATTGCAGGAGGAACTAGCAAGATTGGAAGGGATCTAAGAGAAAGGGGAGAATGGAAACAGGTCCCAGCCCAGGGGGGCAGGCGAATCCCCTCCCAACCTTCCTCACCATCTCAATTGCCTTTACACAGTAGATATGGGGCATTGGAACTTGAGGACCAGGAAAATAAGGAGGAAGAGAAAGGTCCATCCAGGAGGTTGCCTAAGCTGAGACAGTCAGCCCATGCATTGCAACTGCCTCAGTTAAGAAAAAAAGGAGGGTAGTTGTCATCGGTGATTCCCGCTTGAGGGGAACAGAGGGACCAATATGTCAACCAGACCCTTTACACCAGGAAGTCTGCTGCCTCCCTGGGGCCCAGGTTAGAGATGTCACCAGGAAGCTCCCTGGTCTGATACAGCCCTCTGATTAATACCCACTGTTGGTCATGCAGGTTGGAAGTGATGAGATTGTGGAGAGAAGTACGAAAGCAATTGAAGGGGACTTCAGGGCACTGGGGCGATCAATTAGAGGATCAGGAGCACAGGTAGTGTTCTCCTCAATCCCTGCAGGGGCAGGGATGAACACTGAGAGGATCAGGAGAACACACCTGATCAACACCTGGCTCAGAGGCTGGTGCCTGAGGTGCAGTTTTGTTTTTTTTGATCACAGGGAGGTTTATGTGGCACCAGGCCTGCTAGCGACAGATGGAGTTCACCTGTCTCATAGGGGGGTAAGGACTCTTGCTCGTAAGCTGTCAGGGCTCATCGAGAAGGCTTTAAACTAGGTTCGAAGGGGGAAGGGGGAATTACCAAGCCCATTACAGATAGACCTAGGGGTGGCATGCTGAGGGTAGGAGCGGATTTGGCAGTTCAGCTCAAGTGCATCTACACTAATGCACGCAGTGTGAGCAACAAGCAAGAGGAGCTGGACGCCATTGTGCAACAGAACAGCTACGACCTAGCGGCCATCACAGAAACATGGTGGGACGAGTCTCATAGCTGGAGTGCTGTAATGGATGGCTATAAGCTCTTCAGAAGGGATAGGCAAGGAAGGAGAGGAGATGGGGTAGCTCTATGTATTAGGGAGTGTTTTGATTGCCTAGAAATCGAGGATTGTGATGATAAGTTTGAATGCTTATGAGTAAGAACAAGGGGAAGGGCTAACAAGGCTGATATCCTGCTGGGAGTGTGTTATAGGCCACCATCCCAGCAGGAGGAAGCAGACGATGCATTCTATAAGCAGCTGGCAGAAGTCTTGCGATTGCTCCCCCTTGTTCTTGTGGGAGACTTCAACTTGCCAGACATCTGCTGGAAATACAACACAGCGGAAAGGCAACAGTCTAGGAGATTCTTGGAGTGTGCAGAAGATAACTTCGTGACACAGCTGGTAAGCAAGCCTACCAGGGGAGGTGCCTTGCTCGACCTGCTGTTCACAAACAGAGAAGGACAGAGAAGGACTGGTGGGAGATGTGGTTGTTGGAGGCTGTCTTGGTCTTAGTGACCATTAAATTATAGAGTTCTTGATCCTTGGTGAAGTAAGGAGAGGTGCCAGTAAAACCACTAACATAGACTACCGAAAGGCAGACTTTAGGCTGTTTAGGATGCTGGTTGGGGGAGTCCCTTGGGACACTTGGCCCATCACCACAAGAAGGACATCGAGGTGCTGGAGCAGGCCCGGAGAAGGGCAGCAAAGCTGGTGAAGGGTCTGGAACATAGGTCTTGTGAAGAGTGGCTGAGGGAACTGGGGTTGTTTGGTCTAGAGAAGAGCAAAGAGGTCTAGGCTGAGAGGAGACCTTATCGCTGTCTACAACTACCTAAAAGGAGGTTGTAGTGAGGTGGGTGCTGGCCTCTTTTTGGAGTAACAAGTGATAGGACAAGAGGAAATGGCCTCAAGTTGCACCAGGGGAGGTTTAGGCTAGATATTAGAAAAAGTTTCTTCACTGAAAGAGTGATCAGGCACAGGAACAGGCTGCTGAGGAAAGTGGTGGAGTCACCATCCCCGGCGGTGTTCAAGAAATGTGTAGATGTGGTGCTTAGGGACATGGTTTAGTGAGTTAGGTGGTGTGGGTTGATGGTTGGACTTGATGATCCTTGAGGTCTTTTCCAACCTTAGTGATTCTATGATTCTATGATAAACTAAAATGAAGAGGGCCCTTAAACATCCTTATTGAACTTCCCCAAATGCAAATTTAGCATCTTCAGGAAACATTCCATCACATCTAGATGTAGTGTAAATATAAACATATACTTATACATATATATGCACATAAAGTTTTTAATTAGAGAGATGTGGACAAATATTTTTTTTTGTCTACACTAGTTTTAACCTAATTGTCTAGAGTCAGAGTGAAGTGTTATATTCCTCCAAACCTGTGATATGTCAGTTAAAGCCAGCTAAAAATTAGGTGTGATATGTAAAGTTTGGATCTTAGTACTGAATATGTTTTTTTAATCAAAACTCAGAACTTATCTACAGGCCTCATCCATTTACATCTAAGTAACCACTGATATAAGAAGATCTCTAAATGACTACTTAGTTTTATAAATTTGAACTGGGTGAAATGAAGGACAGTGTAATCTTGATGTGCAAGAACTTAGATTTAGGCATGTGAAAGAGAAATGTGATGGTAGCTCATTCCAATCTAACAAATTATGTGGTCGCAAAGATTGATGAAATGAAAAATACATATATAGGAGTGCACCACTAATATACTTGAATTATTTCATAGTTTGTGAGCGAGTGGACTTAGTAACTTCTCCAGTAAATCAGTCTTTCTAGTACATGGCAGACTGCCTACAGCATTTCTGAGAACAGTAGCAGATCTAAGAACAAAAAAAAAAAATATTTGCATGATTCTGAGCCACCTTTAATACTGAAACTTCAAAGATGAGTTGACCAAAGGGTGAGACGACTCATAAAGTGTGCAAGTCTAATTTGCTAAGGAGATGCAGACAGTTTCTAAAATGACTAAAGAAATTGCAATTATTTTTTGTCATTTCTATTTTACCTCTATGCTTTATGCATTTGTAAAGCATCTATCAGTTTGTCATTTTGAGTCAAATTCTAATTAAAATTCTCCCTCAGTAACTAAAAAGAGAACCACAGAGGCTGAACCTGTAAGCTGGTTCACCCAAATATTTAACTCATTTGTAATATGGACCTCTGATTATAGGGCAACATCTGCGGTTGATGTTTTGCAAATGTTGTCTTGGACAGACATCAAAAGCGTCTTGCATTACGCCCTGGGTTTGGACTGCTTCTAGGACTCCCACTCCTGTGGCTTTTGCCACTACTTTATTTTACTTAACTTTTCTGCCTTTTCTGGAGAAGTCAGCCTTTTCGGTGACAATTTGCCATAAAAACAAGAATCATGCTTTCCTGCCAGGCTGTTGGGGTGTTGTTGCTGCTGTTGAACTATGTGCTTGATGATTACCTGTCAGCTCTTGGAGCATGGGGGATAAATAAACTGGGAGGAAAGTGGGGATCCTTAATACCTTGCAGAGGGATTATGGACAGCATCTGTGTATTGAGCAGGACATTTCATTTCAGAGCCATGCAATGGTGAACATCAGAGAAGCAAGCTTTGCATTTGATGAAACACCATAGGAACTGAAAACATAATAAACTAATGGTCTGAGACTAGTTTCAATACTGAAACTGTCTGCTTGTCCTCCAAATAGGCTCAATCCCAGACCTACCGATAACTACAGCCACCACACCATTATCCTTAGGGAGTAAGTGCGGGATGTGCTCTGTCAACGTCACTTTGGTGTCCAGGCTGTGGTTGGACTGCTCAGGATTTATGTGGATTTGAGGGCCATAAAATAAGTACATGTTTCTCTTAGCTTAGATGTCATCATGCTTAGGAGAGGTGGTCAGGAGTGAACAGAGTGAATGCATCCAAAAGATCTTCCATGATCATGATCTTAGTCCATGTCAGGCTTGAACAAAGTGAATACATCCCTGAGATCTTCTGCTCTAGATTGGTCCACAAACTCACTGGAGCAGGTACTCAAGATATTTAGATTTCAGAGGGTCTTAAATATCCAGACTATTTTTAAATTGCTTTTCGTAGTTCTCAATTTTCTGCACTGTACACCACTGATTCATGAGAGCATGAAAATTTTCTTGTTTAATCCAAAATCCAGGAGGTGCTTTTTTCCCTCAGCCTTGTGATGACTGTGTCTATCAAAACATTCCTGTCAGGCCAGTTCTAATCGCTAATGGTTCTGTCTCTTCCCAAATGGACCATAACCTCTGGGAGAATTCGGGCTGGCTCCATGTCGTGGATTAAGCAGAGGAGAGTTAATTTTTTTTTTTTCCTTTTCCCTTCTCTTCATAAATAGCTAGCAAAAAGCTATGTTTTGGATTCCTGCTCAGGAGAGAATTGATAAGAGAAGAACGTTTATAGTTATTGCTAGGATGTTGCTATTTGTTCTCAAGGACGAGATACATTCAGCCTCTCTCCTCTCCATAGAGCTTCTAGCTTGGGATTTGCTTTTAGGCCAAGATTGAGAAGCAGACTGACCAATTATTCCATCCCATGCACGTCATACCCAGTATATAGGAGAAGATTCTTCCAGGAGTGCTGTCTTTTTCATTTCCGGATTCATCTCGCTTTGGGAGCCTGCGTTCGCTCTCCCAAGGCCTTTCCCCCCCCCTCCTCCCACGGCCACCGTTAGCTCTCGGCCCGGGACGCTCGTTTATCTCCGTTCCGTGAGTTTTGGCATCCTCCCTCTCCCAGAGGATCGTTAGCTGTTTTTTTTCCTGCTTCGGTCAGCTCTCGCGCTGGGACGTTTGGGCTGTTATCTCCGTTCCGTGAGTGCCTCCGGGAGCGGTGCACCCCCTTTCCCCCTTTCCCCCCCCCCTTTCTGGGGGAGTCGTCTGTGCGGTTTCTGGGGATTATTAGCTGGCAACAGGCTGAGCCTTTTTTGGGGGGGCAGTATCATTGTCAACAGGCCGAGCCTTTTTCGGGGGGGGAAGCATAATTGTGTATCACCTATTCTCTCCCTCCTTCCTCCTTCGGGGCCACTGGCTGGGAGTGGGCTGGGCCTTTGGTCATCAGGTGGGGAGGGGCAGTATCACTGTGTATCACATTGCATCTTTGTATATAGTATTATTTCTAATATTATTGTAGTTTAGTTATTAAATTGTCCTTATCTCAACCCACGAGTCCTCTTTGCCATTTACCTCTTTAATTCTCTCCCCTATCATTGGGTGGGGGCAGGGACTGTGTGAGCGGGTGTGTGTGGTTTGGCCCCCAGCCAAGGGCCAACCCATCACACTCCACTTTGTGTTGTGCTGAGTGCAAACGCTAAACTGGAATTTTTTTAAGGGTACAGAGAGTAAGAGGAGGAGATGGGCTGAATATAAGTTTGCAGAGAAAACAGAATAATTTTGTTGGAAAAAATGTAGTAACAACTCATCTGAGCACCTGGCTTAATGCAGAGGGTTGATTCGCTGGATGAGATGTTAGAGACGAGTCTGTGGACAGTTGTCTGTATCCATTGCCTAAGTAGGAAGGCACCCACTGCTCACTTGACAGCTGCTGTGGGGTGAGGTGAGACCTACAGAAGAAATGATAAAGAGGAGACTTGTGTCTCTATGTGCCTCTATGTCAAAAGGCTAGTGCAATCTTGAGTTCACTCCAGCTTAGCTCCTTTTCTCTTTTATTAATTTTTCAATGAGGAGCAGACATGGAGTTTTCCAGGAAAATCATATCTATAGGGTGGATGAGTTGAATAACTGCAGACAATTTTCTTTTTTGAGTAAAGATATGTATGTTCTGTATTAAGTACTGCAGCAATACTGTAGTTAGAATGGTGGATTTAATGTTTTGTCCTGTTAAATACTGAAAAGTTTTCCAGCTGAAGATTCTGTAGAGGCAAAACCCTCACAAACTGGTGCCAAATTAGTGTCGTAATTCTCATATTTCAAAATTTAAGTATAAAGTTTGAAGCAATTAGTAGTTATTTCCTGTATTAGGCACAGTAGAAATTAGTTCTTTCGTAACACCACAATTCCTAAGTGACTGAGGATTGCCTTTTGTGCAACATTTCCTCCCAAGTTTTACTGTGCTACTGAAGCTGCATGGTTCAGTCGAGACAGGACCTAGATTCTCTGCGTCGTGAAGACATGATTGCAAGTGCAGCATCTTTATGAGACTGTCGTTTAACCACTGTTACATCGTAATGTAGCTGAGCATTTCGTTCTTGCTCAATACAAGTTGCTGAGGCAGATACTATCTGGGATACAAACTTATTAAGGCAGTGATCTACTCTGCAGCTCAACTCTGGTGGAAGCAACCTGATTGAAGTCCTTTCCCTTTGTATATTTCTCTAAGTGTCATGATCCCTCCAATTTATTATTATGTGTATCATGTGGATGAGCAGGTATTAAAAAAATGTTAAAGAGGGTATTCTTGTTTTTGGTGCACAGCAGAATTGCTCCAACTTCCAGATCATCATCTTACTCCTTTTCACTCTCAGCTATTGGTCAAGACCTTTCCTAGTGAATTATTAACTACTCATTTTGATCATCCAAAGATAACTTGAAGGATAGGTAGAATACAATATCCCAAAATTTCGCATTTATTTTTTGGGGTACTGCACCATGCCAGCACACTTCTGTCATGTCAAATTGTGTTACACAGACTTACAGTGAGAAGAAATTTAACGGGAAGTGACACAGTGTAAGTGATGCACTGACATGTATAATTTAAATACTATACTCTTGTTGGAAGCAGACACCTGCAATTAATTCAGATATTGGGAAGCTGAAATGAAACTGATTACTAAGCCAGAAGGGACTTAAGATGCATATTAAGCTCATGAACTGGTGAATTTCTCTGTTTATTTAGCAGAACAGCACAGTTAAAGTCACTAAATTTCTTCTGAAAATCCATCTGCTGCTTTGATGAGGCATTATCAGTCTATTTCCTTTTTAAAAAAGGAAATAAAGAAGACCCGGGAAGCTACAGGCCGGTCAGTCTCACCTCTGTGCCTGGCAAGATCATGGAGCAAATCCTCCTGGAATCTATGCTAAGGCACATGGAAAACAAGCAGGTGATTGATGACAACCAACGTGGCTTTACCAAAGGGAAATCGTGCCTTACGAATTTGGTGGCCTTCTACGACAGAGCCACGGCGCTGGTGGATAGAGGAAGGGCAACTGACATCATCTACCTGGACTTGTGCAAAGCCTTTGACAC
>WKFP01013425.1:82788-127928 GCA_011057875.1 Pterocles orientalis
ACTGGAACATGTTGCCCAGGGAAGTTGTGGATGCCCCATCCCTGGAAGTGTTCAAGGCCAGGCTGGATGTGGCTTTGGGCAACCTGGTCTAGTGGGAGGTGTCCCTGCCCATGGCAGGGGGGTTGGAACTTGATGATCTTTAAGGTCCCTTCCAACCCTAATCATTCTATGATTCTATGATTCTATAAATCACAGAAATTCGGGTTTATTTGGCTTCTATCCTATCCATGAACACTAAGCTTGATTTGAAAGCACTATGAAAAGGAGGCATCTTTGTTTTCTGTTGTTCTGTTCTCTTAATATTTTTTTATTAAATCAGTATCCAAAATGGTGACTAATTTAATCTGGGAAATTTCAGTTATTTTCTACGGTGCTACGTTGGTGGGTTTACTGAACATCAAGCAGAGATACTGTTTCATGGGTCTGACCAGTAGTCATCATTCTGTATGAGCAATTTTGCAAACACACGATGTTACATCTTATAAATACCTATTCACAGACAATTTCAATGCAATGATACATGCTGGACTTGAAGTATGCCTGCCCATCCTTCAGATTTTTTTTCTGTATTTCCATATCTGTAAATTATTTTGATCTACATAAAAGCCCTAAATGAGCCAACAGCTTGAGCCCTGCATACTAATAGTAATGAACGTGTATTTTGTGTCTACTGAAATAATTCAACATGTGAAGGCTATAGATATTTGCGCATCTGTTTACTTAAAAAGAGATTTAGGAAATCTACTGGAACATCTTTGAAGTACACATAATAGGAAAAATGCAAAAAAGCAGCAGCAGCAGCAAAATTCATCCTACTATGACACCAGTAAGTTTATACTCACTTACTTTATGGATACTTTATCACTGATTAAATGTTAACCAATATTTATTTACAACGTATTTATTGTTTCCCACTGGACCACGGACAATTGATCAAAAAAGGCACTGTTGACTGGCACCTAAATTAGTAAACCAGAGATTAGGATCTTTGTTTAAAATTAACCATCATGTGAACATTAATGCTTAGAGCTCTGTAACAATTTTCTTTGGCTTTTTCCTTTAGGTGTAAACCCTTCTCTTCCTGAGATCATGAGAGATGACAAAAACAGCAAGAAAAGTAAAACTCGGTGTGTACCCTGGAAATGGAGGATTCCTCTAGTGTTAAGTTCTCACATGTTTTAAGGAAGCCCAATAATTAAATAATAGCGTAGGCACATGAAGTGCATAGCAAACTCAGGGGAGTATCCTAGGTGGACTGAATGGGTCAAGAACACAAACCTGTGTAATCATTGTACCGCAAAGTGGCAGCAGCGTTGCCAAGATCTGCCCTTCCTAGCTGAGGCAGCCTTAGCTTGCAAAACTGCTGGGAGATGTGTTTCCTTGGCATTGGAAATATATATATTTGTGCTTCTAACAAAGCTCTTAAGCACAGGCAGTCTGTCTGATGTCCCCTAAATTGCCAATTATTAATTTTTTCCGCATCCTGTCATTTCTGGGACTGTTTGATTAGGCAAGCATTCATCCTTACTCCTACCAACCAATAACAGGGGTTTGAATTGTGAGCCTGGCCAACCTCGTAGAACACGCTTCATTTTCCCTGAAGAGCTGGAAGTCTGGAAAGACATGCCCAGTGTAAACGAACAACTGAGAATGTAATTAAGAAGCATGTTAAACGATAAAAAAGGGGCAGTAACCACAGTATGCTTTCATTAATTAAAGCATTTTCTAATATCAGCCAATTACATCAACCTCCTCTGGCCCTTATATTTCTTAGGCTTTGTGTAACCAGTCCCTTTATCTCTAATGGGATCCTTATAATGCTGACCATGTGGCTTTATAACAACACCAAAATGCTAATCTAATCCCCAGTGTTGCCCAAAGGCATTACATGGGCCCTGACATGGATCCAAAATTGGTGGCACCCTAATTCAAATAAAAGCAAGAATTAGGGCTGATCAGGTGTTCCAGTGACAACAGCACAATGAGTGATTGGGGCGGGGGAAGATGGAGGACAGGCTGGGGAAGGGGGGAGATGGCAGCAGCAAATGATCAGGCACATTTCAAAAGTAATTGGTCTCCAGGGAGGGTGTGGGTTGCTTCCTCGACCACTTCTATAGAGCCCTTTGCACCTTGCCAGCTGGAAGGAAAGTGCAGCCACTTCCAGAGAACAACAGCAGAGCTAATGGAAGGGCACGTACGTGTGAAAACAGAAAGCAGGCAGCCTGAAACTCAAGGCATCAGTTAAATTGAGACTTCCTTACAGATTCTCCTTTTACAAAAAAAACCCAAAAAACACTCTCGTCAGCACACTGATTTTGCAGATAGCTAGAATAAATGTGGAAAGTTAGGATGCCTAAAAAGAACTATTTTAAAATCACAGGGCTACATTTCCACCCCTGCCTTGTTGAATACGTGGCATGAAATGAAATTACTTCAAAGGGACAGCAAGGCTTTTCCGGTTTTCTTTGTTTGTTTTTTTGTTTTTTTGGTTTTTTTTGGTGTTTTTTTTCAACATTGACTTTTGTGGAGCACTTTTACTCTGTAGCTCTGGAAGCATTCTCCGGTTTCATGACTTGCACCCTCATCCTTGCTTTGCTCAAAGGGCAAAGATGCCAAGAGCTGGTATTTTGTGCTCAAAGACACTAAATTCTACCTCCAAAAATGACATCTTCTTGTGGGCTCACCCCACTAGATTACAGTAATTTTTCTAAAAATAAATAAACAAATAAGAATAAAACAAAATCTCTGTGCAGCTCTAAATAGAACAACTAAACAGACAGTGGAATAATAAACCAAATAACCCAGGAAATATTTCAGCTCATTTTAGCTGTTAGAAACTCCTCAGGAATTCTCTTTGTCAGACTTACCCTGGGTCCTTGCTCTGCCAAGTCAGGTACCAGCATGTCTCTAACTTTAGCCAGTAACCACTATTCAGGCATGACTAAGCTTTTCCAATGCGACCAAACCACAGCATTTAGTTGGTGGAATTTAACACTCTCTTTCAAGATCCATCTCTGCGTTGGTGTGTCCCAGGCAGCCTGTCCAATTCAATCTGTCCTTTTGAGCGTTAGGGAAGAAAATTTGACATCTTGTTGGGAAGGTGATTGTCAAATTTGCCTTCAGAAAGCTCCAAGAGGACCCCAAATTTTTATTACTTTTTTCTCTATCTTTTCCATGGCTCTGCAAATGATGGAAACGTATGCACCAGACAATTAAGCATTGAATTTTTTTTGCATCTGCTGGAAAGAAAAAGAAAGATCTGGGAGTGCACTAGAAGATAGGGCATGCTGATAGAGTAGATCAACTTCCACAAAATAATTTCTGAGTGAGTAGCAGAAATAAATTTGTGTACATAATTTTAATCATTAATAATTTTATTCTTTGACAACAAATATTTTCTCTTATTTCACTCCAACTTTACCACGTAAGAAAACATGGCTTTGAATTGTGTTTGTTCACCTGGAAAGCCATTGTTTCATGTAGAAAGTTTCTGGAAACAGACTGTGGGGTTTGTGTGTTCTCTGTCATGACCCATCCTCTACAGAAACAACCTACCTGTTGTTAGAGCAACCTGGTTTGTGCCCTGTGAACACCATCTGACTCTTACTAAAATATTTCAGTCTTGAAGTGCAATTTACTCAATACTCCTCGTGTCCCAAACTATTCTGATGAAGATTTAAATAAAAAATTGACACTACCATTTTCTTATCTCCTTGATGAAAGGTTGTCGGGGGCGGCAGGCGGGGGGAGGAGGTGCTGGACTAGGTGACCTCCATGGTCCCTTCCAACTCAAAATATTCTATGATTTTATGATTCTATGTTGGATTATGTTTGCCACCAGGCTAGATGTTTTTTAAGCCTGACAATAAAGCAGCTGAAATCCAGACACATTGGCATCATCTTATGTTGGGAGGAACAATGGGGCAGATTTTGGACGAAAGGAACGAGTTTGTGTTGAGACACCAACTCACAGCAGCTTCCTGTTCCTATAGAAGTCTATGGGGTGCCCCTTATGCAGTACAGAAGCTCAGGCTATCATATTGTCACTTTTTTCCCAGCCTTTCTCAGGAGATAGCACTCAAATGGAGAATGAGCCACCTCCTCACCTTGCAAACAATAGCTCTCCCTTTGCATGGAGAGGTTAAGTGGAGTATTGCCATGCATATGCAGCACTTTTGCTTTTGTCCTCTTTTGAATACATTTGCTTGTTGCTAGTGGAACTATATTCTCTTAATTCCAGAGAGTGTAACAACTCTGATTATATTTTTAACTGTTGTATGGATCGCACAGCAGATCTATAATGCATGTTCTCAAAAAGACAACTAATTTTCATTTTCAGTCAGCGTCTCCACAAGATTTTTCACATAACCTCCCTTCAGACCACTAATTTTGTTTTAGACCTGCCATCGTGTCACATATCCCTTTGCCTGCTGTGCTAACATGTTTTCACATGCTTATCCCTTATTACCACAAGAGAGGTAAGACTTATAACGACATTCAACTCTACACTTTGCAAAAGTTTTGGGTGGGACCCTGGCTCCACCAGAACAAAAAAAGCAGAGAGAGAAAGAATTTAAGGATAAAAAAGGAGAGGAGGAGAAAAAAAAATAGATTAAGACTAAAGAGAAGCTCTATTCTAAGCATACTCGAGGAGACTCTAGCAGCACTTAGCTGTCATGGAGAGGAACCTGGCACTGCATTTTTTCAAAATACTACATGTAAAGCTATAAGCTTTGAGACAGGGAATTTTTGTTTGTATTCAAACAACTTCAGTTCCGTGCAGGCAAGATTTTATTCTTACAGCCCGGCAAGGTTTTCATTTGGGCTGCTCTGTGTGATGAACCTGGTCTAGTGAGAGGTGTCCCTGCCTAAGGCAGGGGGTTGGAACTAGATGATCTTACATTCCCTTTCAACCCAAACCATTCTATGATTCCATGATTCTACGAACATACAGAGGCAGCTTTCCACATTCCAAATGCAGTGGATGGTGCTTACTCCAGCTTGTTGACCACCTTGCCTGTGTCGTGAAAATGGGTCATGGATGGGAAGCGTTTTGCAGGCAGGCAGCTTCTACCCACAGACATATGGTGCAATGGTCACCAGCAATAAGGAGACTTGCTCCTCCCATCTTTTCAAAATAGCAGAGCCAGGGCTTTCATGTTTTATAGGAGTTAGGTGCGTTGTGGTGATATCCTAAATTGATCTTTCTCTTAACAGGGACACCAGAGTTAGCTTTTAAACACATCATAGAATCATAGACTCATAGAATGTTTTGGGTTGGAAGGGACTTCAAAGACTATCCAGTTCCACTCCCTGCCACAGGCAGGGACACCTCCCACTAGACCAGGTTGCTCAAAGCCTCATCCAGCGTGGCCTTGAACACCTCCAGGGATGGGGCATCCACCACTTCCCTGGACCTTCCACTTGTGAGGGTGGAAGCAGGAAAGGGAACTTGCAGATCAAAGGTCCATCATGTAGAGAAAGTATTTTACACACCAGCGTGGTGCATCCCCAATCCCAGTGCTCCTGCTCTAATCCCGAGCGCATCATCCCTGGCTCTACACCTGCCAGTTCCTGGTCTGTCACTCTAACGAGCTATTATTTTTCAGAGGTAATCCACTCTGATTATCCCTGTGGCAGGAGCAGTGACATTTCTGCTGGTGGCCTTGCTGAAATGCCCTGCTCCTTCCTTTTGTGTGCAAGCTTCTTGGAGTAATAGAAAAGAGAGCATAATGCTGGGTTGCTGGGGTAAGGTAAGGACACAAAACATATTAGTGTTTCACATCACAGGGACAGAAAGTTGAAGAAAACTGATCGGCTGTTTTTGCAGGTTCGTTGAGATTAGCTGCAGTGAGGGCCCTCTTCTGCTCTTCACCTCAAAAGTGAATCAGAAAAAAATCTCTTGTGCATCACCACTTTTCTCAGCTGAAACAAAATTAATCCAGAAGAGAAGTGGGAATGAGCAGAATTTTTTTTCTCCAAGATTTGTTGTTAATTAAAAAAGCAATTACCAAGGATTTCTAATTACTTTACAAGTACACTATAGCCTGTACCTGCTCCTCGGGAAATTAGAGAGGTAACACTTTAAGTGTCTTATTAAAAACAGAATTACTCTTCCTCTGCATCCATTCACAATTCTGCTTAACAGTCTTTTCAGGCAACACCTTTGTGAAACATTTATGCCCATTAAGGTATTTTACTGCTATTAATACTGTTCAATAATTTCCATGTTTTTCTGTTGAAAGTACAATAAAGTGGGACAATTGGCCCAAGAGGCAGTGTTGGAAGGACCTTCAAATACGTCTGTTATAACAGATGGCCCAAGAAAAGTAGCTGCAGGACACGTTGAGCACCACAGTAAGAAGGTGATAATCACTTCTGGAATTCTATAGACAACCTTGAGAGACAAACACCAAACACCACAGATTATAGAGAGGGGAGGAAAGAAGAAAACTTGACACAGCCTTCAAGAGGAAATTAATAAAGTTAGAGTAAGCCTGTGATCTGTGTTGCAGAAAATCACCCAGGAATCAGCCACGTGAAAAAGCAGCGCAAAGGACTAGTGATTTAGAGCAGCAAGTACATAAGTGTGGTGGTTTTGCCACTGATAGTGTTTGATTTTCTACAGAAACACTGCATTTAATTCCAAACAACCAGTAACAGAAAACCAGTGGCCTTATTAGAGGAATTCAACAACAAAAGAGTAAAACAACAGAGATTAACAGTGATGGCAATGATTAACATGTAGTTGAGAAAAAAAAAATACATTGTTTGACAACTGTTCTGAAATATTTAAAGGATGTGAGAATATGTGCTACAAAGGGAATTGTAAAGTGACCTTAAAAAAATGTGTTGCTATTTAGACGTGGTTTAAAAAGAAAAAAGAAAAAAGCTTCCTGACAAAGATGTTTTAGAGTTTGGAGTGGTTTTCAAAGAGAAGCAGTAGAGTCCCATTGATTTAGATACTGGACTTTAGCTAAAGGGCAAAGCAATAGCTAGTAAAGCATATAGGCCACCCTGCTCAGGACTTCTAATGATCTTATATTCTTTCCTAAATGTCAGTGGTGTAATTCTTTGTTTCATAGCCTGAAATCCTTGGACTTCTCTCAATTATAATGAAAGCAACCGAAGTGAAATAGAAAATAAGTGAGAGGATCTCACAATGGTATTTTGGGATATGTGTGTGTGTTACCATTTCCAAGTTAGTGTAATGTGCATTATAAGGTCCACTTCCTTTTTTCAATGTAATTAATTGGTCACTTCCTCACATATATGGGTACCACAAACATTAATTGGATGAGGTAACGCTTTAACTTTTTCCTCCCTCCGCAGGTGCAAGTGTGGAACCAAGAATTTTCTTGCATTTAGAACAACCAGATTAGGGGTTTTAGATTTTGCTTTTAGAGAAAGCTTTCACATTTGAAATATATTTTTTTAAAAAAATTCCATTTTTTTTTAGCATTGGATCAGTTCCTGTTTGATACCAAAACCCTTACTGAATCTTACTTTGAATATTCAAATATTATTTATGTTATTACTTACTGCCAATACCTATGTTTTATACTGTAGGTAAAGGATGACCACACCAAAATGTAACATCTGGTTTACGGTTTATTAGCAAATACTCTTTAAAAGTCTAAACAATACCAAAAAAAAAAAAAAAAGCTCACTTACCTTGGAATACCCTAGAATTAAATTTTTTCCCACCTTAGTTCTTATTTACCATATTGTTCAAGACTGTAAAATACGTGCTATGAATGCTTCTTCGTGAGAGTTTAAAACAATTTTTTTTTCTTCCTGTGTGAATTTTCATATACTTTAGGAGGAGAGAGTCTGAAAATTGATAGGTCAACTTGGGCTTATAAAACACAGCATACAGTTTGGTTACTCCAATTTGCTGTTTGCTTATGAATCTCATTTAACCATTTAATGTTGTGCATTGCTTTGTATTTATATTCAGCACATGGTAGTGGTAACATTACTTATGCAAAATACCATAGACGGAGCTTTTCCTGAAATAACCAGTTAGTCTTTGAGCTTCTATACGATCTCCCTCCTGAGCAAGTAATAAGAATGAAGTCACATATTGAGTGGTATCCTCAGGAACATATGTTTTAATTGGTTCCTGTGCACCATCATGTTTTCCAAGATGGCAGTACTATGAAGCAACATTAATATCTATTCAAAGCAAAGTAGATCACAGCTGGCAGGTAGATTTTATTAGAGACTTATGAGGAAGAAATAAATTAAGCCACAAGGGATAAAACTGAATAGGTTGAGGGCTGACTGAACCCAGAGTGTTATCTGCCCTCCTATGTCAAATTTATCTGTCTTGCAACTTTAACTAGGTTGTCCTTGAAAACAACAAAATGAAGCACCATGTTTGTTGTGGAGAACTTCTTTTCCAGAAGGAATCAGTGGCACCAGCGTTTGACCGGGCTCCCTGTTTCTGCAAGGATCCCACTTCGTTGGTTTCCCCTTCTGTGTTGCAAAGAAAGGGGTGAGTTTTCATCGTGGCAATATTGCTGCAGATAGCAGTTAATGCCATAAAATTGACAGGTCTACTTTGGCTTCAAAGCTTTCCTTTCTTCCACTCTATCAGCTGGCTTAATAAAAACATGACTTTTCCTAAAAACCTTTTGCCAGTTTACAGCATGTGTAGGGACTGAGGTTGGACCATTTAAAATTATTTTAAGTCATTACTGATGAGAAAGTATTATAATCTGATAAATGAGTTTTGTTAAAAAAGGATGATCTATAGCCTATGAGATGCAACAAAGCTTAATGATACGTACATTTCAAGAAAAGAGCATCCTACTGCACCAGTGCTGCAGTGTGATGCCCCTGGTAATGTCCTCTGCTGGTCAGAAGTGAGGAAAAGGAGCTGGATCTGAAGACAGTTTCATGTTCTGCAGTTTCTGACTAATTTCCTCACATTAGACTTCTGCACACATCTCCCTTTCCGAGGCTATGGGCCCCAGCAGGTGTGGGTGTAAAATTTGGTGATGCAACAGCTGCTGATGTGATGAAAATGGAACATTTTTTGAAAGTGCATGGATTTAATTGAAGTTTCTTAAGGGGAAAAATTTCCTTTCAATAAGATCAAGTATTTTGTTTAATCTTAAATGATGTTAGAATGAAAAAAAAAGACAATAAAAGGTTGATGTAACACACGCTCAGCTAACAAATGTGAAGCACTGTGACCTCTGCAAGTAATACTGCAATTATTATTATTAATTTTTTTGCTAGGCAGTCCTGAATATATGTACCCAAGAGTAGCCTAACACTTAAAAAGTTTAAAAGCTTGATTTAATTTAAATTCCTGTAGGTGAGTAGTGAAAACTGCTCCAGTACCAGTGAAAGAAAAAGCACAACACTGTTGGTATAAGCATTTCTTTGTTCTTTTTCACAAGTTTTTGCCCATCTAAATTGAATAAAAATAGAATTACATGATGCAAATCTTTCTTCTTGATTGTTTTAATTTTATTGTAGCATATTATCAGTCATAAAACAGAGAAAGGTGGTGGGATGCTTGCATTTGAAATGAAGTATATATTAAAATATTTAATATTTTATTTTTGAAGGAAATTATTGAGATTATTATAATGAAAAGGATTATTAAATTGCATCTATTTACATTTTAATTTTCCTAAGCCTGGGAACACTTTCTGTGCATTTCATCACTTTTCTGCAAGTAGGAAGCTCATTTGTCAGACTCATCTTCTAGTTGTGCAGGTCTTCCACAATGCAGAAGTGGAGAGAGATACATTTATCAAAAAAAAGAAATGTCTATGAAACAGTGGAAATCAGTGGGCAGCTTAAGGGACATATCCAATTTCTTTTACAACACTTAAATTATTCTTTGCAACTATTTCAGGTTGCCAGTGTCTCCTTAACTTTCAGGTCTTTGTGAGGACAGAAGTGCTTTATTCAGAAGCTGACCTATTTTATTTCCTTTTTCATGTATATTTCAGCATGGGAAAGTTGGTAGCTTCCTAATATATGCTGTAATTATGACATGGTTGTATTTGTGTATTTTCAATGCAGATGCAGGTTTTTTTTTCATGTTCTGCATGAACCAGTTGCCTTCAATAAGAACTGAAGTGACCTCTTTCTTTCAAAAACTATTTATTACAGCTGCAAGACCTACATATTCTATTTCCATATGCGCTGCTGCTGGTTCTTGGAATATACTGGCAGCAGGCTGTTTTGCTTTAGCTGTGATAATAGCCAATACAAAACCAAGCACCACTATAAATTCATTAAACCCGCAAATAAACCTTAATAAAACTGAACAATAAAGAATTACATTGACTTTTAAAAATAGGGGAGAAACCTTTGAAGGTTTAATACTGTTCTACATGCAATGGTATAAGGATATGAAGAAAACAAGGGAGAAGCTTAAGGAGAAGTGATATTTTTATTATTCAACTGATAATAAGTTGGAACACATTTCTGTAGGGCTTGTAAGTTAAAAAATGTCATTTTTTTCCTAGCCATCTGCCTGATATGTCCAAATTTCCATGTCTAGAAGTTTCCTGGTGTTCTCCAAATATATGTGTTGTTCTGAGAAGAAATATTCTGACTCTTTACAAACTTTTCCTGTCTTGGAATCTTATCATTCTCAGGAATGGCCTGATTTGATTAAAAAAAAATCCATAAGAATTCTTTACTTGTAATACAGGTTTGTGAATAGCAATTTGCTTTACTCTAGCTTTTCTGCTGCAGTCTCATGACACATGAGCAAAAGCTTGCTGAGGTTTGAAATTGGTTTTGTCAACCCAAACTGTGTTTCCTGACTTCATTAGGTTATCAAAGCCATCTCCTTCAAGAAATTCAGTGCTACTCTTCTGAGTACTTGAGTATTTTGAGGATTGAATAGAATTCAAGGTGTTTTTACCATATTTTTCTGCAATGTCTTACTGTAGATATTAAGTCTATATCATGACACTAGGAGAAGTGTGTCCATGGCACGATGTTGGCCTTGACAGAAGCTCATACATGTCCCACAAGACTGATGTGGTTCTCTAAATTTCATCTAAATGTTTGCGAAACTGGGCTGGAAAAGTTACAAAGCCAAGTTCATTTGGAACAGAAGTGCTACAAATCTAAAAAAACCCTACCTCTTTTTTTTTTCTTGCAGTTTTGTCCCATTATTACTGAAACATTACAGCTCAAGAGAAAATTTTGGTTTGAGCTCAGAGAAAAGTTTGAGGGCGTCTCTTCATTATGTCTCTCTTGGAAATTTCTCTTAGAAATCAGATTTGCTGAGAATATAAAAAGTGCACTTTCAAGTCTTTTCTCAATATAGCTTCTATCCGAATAAAGGTGCAAAATATTTCTATAACTTTACTCAATAAAACATTGAACTCACCACTCTTCCAAAAATTCTCATAATTTCAAAATTTTTAAAATAAGAGTTTTGTTCTAAGCATAGAATTAAGAAACTAGAAAATTGCACAAGACTGCAAATATTTGGTACCCACTTAATTTACATTTTTTTTTCCTCTGAAACCAAGGTTTATAAGAAAACTTTACCAAGATATGGATTTTGTAGCTGGTTGTATCTTTTTGTTATGTGGAAGTTGGAGTACGATAATGCTGTTCCCAGTGGGACTCTCTCCTCAAACTATGGCTCTTGCAACCTTCAGAGTAATGGACTTTTTGAAATGTTTTTCAACATAAATTATGATACCTGTATACAATGACCTGTGCTATTTGGTTTTCACAAAATACAAGGTGTGCTTTTGATTCTGTATATGAACTTTGACATTTTATGGGTCTCATCTATCTCAGCTATTACTCTGATAGTTCTAGTCTTCTGGCAGGAGGGAAAGCTGCCCCAAAAAACTCTCCTCTCCTGTCTTAGTTTGTTCAAATAGGGGACTCTGTAAGCCAGAATCAATTGTGAAGGACAATGAAAATTGGAAAAATGGCACTTATTTCGTGCACACGTAATGCAGTTTGCTGCCATTTGTGAGGATTTTTAGTGTTTCTAACTAAACTAAATACCATAAAAGTAGACAAAAAATAAATCAGTTAGATGAACTGAAGGACTGAAAAATAGTGCTAACCTCAAAACCAATGAAACCAGCGCTCAAAATATACGAGGGTCAGCCAAAGTAAAGACATTTAATCTCTATACTGCTTTATTACTTTTTTTTCCTACCCCTTTCTGTGGCATATGTACCTATAAGAAGAGCAATAGCTACAGATAATCATGCTACCAGTTGAGGTATTGTACCTAGGATTAGCCAGGGCTTAGGAGGAGGACAAGGCCACTGCCAGGGCTCTCCAATTACTATTAGTATCACTACCTTTTCCAACGTGTCAAACAACGACAAGCTTTTGAAGGCTAAATCCAACAGCCGCAGACTCTAGATGGGTTAGTGGCAGATGAGTGACACCGAGCCTGAGAGTTTGACATTGTTTGTCAAGATAAGTTCACAGTGAAGATGAATTTCATTTCCAATATAAGCTATATCATAAAAAGGATTGTGCCTATAAGCTGTGCTGCTAAATGCCCGACCCTGAAGAGAGAGAGATGTTAAATAAAGTTAATGACAAATTCCCAGGGCTATTTGGGATAATTATTAATTGTTATAAAGTTATATTTTCAGTAGCTGTGTTTCACTTTTTAGAGTCACAGCTAAATTTACAGTGTTCCTTTAATTAACAGGGTTTTGGGGATGCCAACTGGTCAAAGGTCTACTCTGTTTGTTTCCCAGCAATGTTTTTCAACATTTGTGCAGTAAGATTCAAGGGGTGGAGAGAAGCATCGTAACCAGAGGGCTCAAAAGCTGAATGTTATTTGTTTACTTTTTAGCATAATTTGATTCCTGCTTCTGCGATAAACAAAAACAGACTCAATAATTCTTTCCCTCTTGGGGGAAGGGAGGGTAGAAGGGGAAGAAGAGGAGAGTTTTCACTCAATATGGCAGTTTCCCATCTGGAATTCACAGGATCCACTAGAATTTGACTCAGAACACTTAAGGAAGCTCTAGGGTATCCTACCAGTAAGTCACAAAGAAATTGTATTCCTTATTGTTCATTAAGCAGAGAGGTTACTTGTTCTTAATTGTCAGGATCCGTAAATAAGTTGATGAAATTCACTTTTTTCTTAGGGTCATTGCTTTAACCCGACTGCAAATTCTGCAGCAGTGACTGAATCTGGTTGCAGGGAGTGAGTACCCTGTGCTTGTGGTCATGGTGGCACACGGCTGGACATCCTCCCTGGGAGCACACTGGTGGGATGTCCCAATGTGGGATGCTACCACGTTGTAGAGATCACTGTGAAGTGCAGGCTTGGAAACTAAAGTCACTTTTTGAAAGGTATGTTCTGAAACATTTAGAGTTTTCTGAAGGAAATGCAGAAGCATGATCCTGTGTATATGGCAGCAAATTTGGCAAGTTTTGACTTGTAACATGCAAAATTTTGGAGAAAAATACACAATATAAATAGCATTTGTAAGCTGTTCTTTTAAAAGCAATCTTAAGCTTATGAAACTAGTATAAAGCATTTATGTCTCCCCAACATGCTATGCTAAGGCACATGGAAAACAAGCAGGTTACTGACGACAACCAACACGGCTTTACCAAAGGAAAATCATGCCTTACGAATTTGGTGGCCTTCTACGACAGAGCCATGGCGCTGGTGGATAGAGGAAGGGCAACAGACATTATCTACCTGGACTTGTGCAAAGCTTTTGACACAGTCCCACATGACATCCTTGTCTCTAAGTTGGAGGGACATGGATTTGATGGAAGGACCACTCGCTGGATAAGGAACTGGTTAGATGGCCGCACTCAAAGAGTTGTGGTCAATGGCTCAATGTCCAAGTGGAGACCAGTGACAAGTGGTGTTCCTCAGGGGTCAGTACTGGGACCAGTGTTGTTTAACATCTTTGTTGGAGACATGGACAGTGGGGTGGAGTTCACTCTCAGCAAGTTTGCTGATGACACCAAGCTGTGTGTTGTGGTGGACACACTGGAGGGAAGGGATGCCATCCAGAGGGACCTTGACAGGCTGGAGAGGTGGGCCAATGCAAACCTCATGAAATTTAACAAGGCCAAGTGCAAGGTCCTGCACGTGGGTTGAGGCAATCCGAAGCACAAATACAGGCTGGGCAGAGAATGGACAGAGAGGAGCTCTGAGGAGAAGGACTTGGGGGTATTGGTGGATGAGAAGCTCAACATGAGCCGGCAGTGTGCGTTTGCAACCCAGAAAGCCAACCGTGTCCTGGGCTGCATCAAGAGAAGCATTAGTAGCAGGTCAAGGGAGGTGATTCTCCCCCTCTACTCTGCTCTCATGAGACCCCACCTGTGTTCAGATGTGGGGGCCCCAACATAAAAAAGACATGGACCTGTTGGAGAGAGTCCAGAGGAGAACCACAAAATTAATCAGAGGGCTGGAGAACCTCCCCTATGAGGACAGGCTGAAAGAGTTGGGGTTGCTCAGCCTGGAGAAGAGAAGGCTTCGAGGAGACTTAATAGCAGCCTTCCAGTACCTGAAGGGGGCCTACAGGAGAGATGGGAGTGCAGTGAGAGGACAAGGGGTAACAGGTATAAGCTAAAAGAGGGTAAATTTAGACTAGACATTAGGAAGAAATTTTTCACTATGAGGGTGGTGAGACACTGGAACAGGTTGCCCAGGGAGGTTGTGGATGTCCCATGCCTGGAGGTGTTCAAGACCAGGCTGGATGAGGCTTTGAGCAACCTGGGCTAGTGGAGGGTGTCCCTGCCCATGGCAGGGGGGTTGGAACTTGATGATCTTTAAGGTCCTTTCCAATCCAACAATTCTATGATTCTATGATTCTATGATTCTATGATTCTATGATTCTATGATAACATTATAAAGTAGGGTCATTTACTCACAGTGCTCCAGAAAAACCATCTCAGTGCTGACCTCAATCCTTATTCTTCTCTGCTCAATGCTATCCCTTTCTGCAGTGAATACAGTGAAGTGTCTTAAAAAAGCTGCCATTAACGAAGTGCTAAGTGGCAAAGACTTAAACTGGAGAATAAAAACATTTTCATCCTCTGCTTATCCTTCAGTATAAATAACTTTTTATAATTTGTTGCCTTGTTTTACTTATTTCTCATGCAAATAATTTTCTTATAAAAAGGCCCCAATATGAGTGCAACATTGTAGAAGACATATAGAGGATACTGAAGTCCTTTGAAATAAGACTTCAAATGTGTATCTGACTTATTGAAACAGGATTTGTTGGTTGTAATTTAGATTTTTAAAAAGCCACCTGCACACCCAATCAGAAAGTTAATTTGTTCCCATTTTATTTCAGAAGTTGATTCTACAAGTGAGGTTTTTTTGTGTCCTACAAGAAGGGCTTTTGAAGAGAAAATGTGACCCTTACCTTATCTTGATATTCTGATGGTGAACAACAGCTTTATCTGCTAGGGCTACAGTCTGTCATCAGAAAATTAGTCTCTCGGGCAGGGGGGAGTTGTATCCTCTCATATAAGAATCAAATGGTACCTGTATGTTGGAGAAGTCCAACGTGAAAAAAATAAATAAATTTTGTTTTGTTATGGAGTCCAATACCCTTCTGTTATCAAACATCTCACTTAATCCCTTAAACCTGGGTTTTCACAGAGCTCATCACTCGCACACCTTTGCTGAGTGACTCAGCATTTTCTAGACACAAACATACAGAAAACCTCTAAAAAACCCCCAAAAACGTATTTTCAGTCTGAATTTCTGCTCTCTTGATAGTGATCCTATGTGACTCAGGTTCCTTCTCATTTTGGAAGCTCATGGTTTTTCTCCTTCCTTGCACACACGTGAAGCTGGGCTGAGATTTTAGCTGAGAGCAGCAGTATTTTCCAAACACAGACAAAAGGAAAGAAAAAAATGTGGGGTTTTAACTTTCATTTTTTGCTTCTCTACTTTCAGATTGTTTACGAATTATTTGTACCGTAAGTTTACTGTGCTGTTAGCAGATTCCTTGTGGGATTGTGTTTTGTTTCTCATCCTCTAAGTTATTGATTCTCTACAACACAAAGTTGAGTCTTTCTTCAAGGAAAGAGAATGTGCGTTGCATTTATTTATTTATTTTTCCCCTTTTTTTCTTTCCGTAAGGGCTCCCATGAGCTCTAAAATTAAGCCAGTCCTGACTGAAGTGGTACTAGAACTGTGCTAATCTTAAACCAAACAATAGGGTGTTTGCAGGAGACCAGTGACCTGGAGGCACTCAGCTTAAAGACATCTGCTTTCTGCCTTTCTCAGAGATATTCTGACCCCAGGTAGCTTATTTTTTCCAGGAGGTACACTCTTCTGCCATTATTGATATCATTCAAGCTTGTCATGAAAACAGATGATGCATCTGCCCTTGGTTCTCCCTAGTTCTTAGCGCGCACGCGCGCACAGTTTAACTTCACCTAACAATGTCACTGGTGTTTACTTGATGGTCCTTCAAGAAGCCAAACTAATAGTGTGCTAGGTGAAAGTTGCCATAGGCTGGTTAAAGTTGCCATAGGTTGACATAAGTTACTATAGGTTGCCATCTAACTAAAACTCAACAAATGCATACGAATGATTAAAATATTTATATTAACTCGACTATGCTCAAGTACATTTTAAAGTGTTTTTATGGAATTTATGAGCGGCTGCTCTGTTGGGGAGGTTGAAAAAGGTATCCACTTCCCAGTACAGCGCAACCATTATTTTAACACTTCCTTTCCCACCGCTGTTTCTGTAAAACCTGAACTGCTGCCCTCTATCTTACATTAAAACACATTAAAACATGTTTCCTTTGCCAATCTTCATCATGGTAAGAAAGCACCACGATGTTACAAAACTCAAACTACTTCCTCGTTCTTGACAGTGTCACCAGAGTTTTGGCCAGGAATGAGCAAGCTCTTCATTGTGTGGCTTTGGGTCCAAACTTAGACTTTAAAGGTCAAACTTAATCCAAATCCACCTTAAGTGAGTTTCTTATTAGTTCTTGCATTATTTTCTTTTTTAAAAATGACTTGGACATCTCACTGCTACAATTGTGGAATGTCAAGAAAGAACTGAATAGCACCAGACACAGGTGCTAGAACCCTCTAATCCAAACCTTGCATTTAAACTGAAAGCAAATTTAAAATGGTTTAAATTAACAACATAGAACCTAAAATGGAGAAGAGAGGTACTTTTCCATGCAAAATGTGTAACCATCACAGTATGAAGAGGCAAGCTAATGTGTATACTGGTACATGGCAATGCCAGTGTGAGAAATAAACTTTTTTTTTAAGTTTGTTTTTGTTTTGTTATATTTTTCTTTTTAATTATCTTAGAGCAGCTAGATTCTGTCCTTGTGGAAAGGGCATAATTTTCTCGTCTTTTCTCATCTGGATTTGTGTAAGCTGACATGTGCTGTGCCATTTCTCTCACTGTTAGCTGTTTAAAGGTGCTTGCCCAAAGAATCCTTTTGGGAACTGTTTTTTTAGACTAGGGATGATGTTGCTTTCTGAGTGAAACCTTCTAACCTCTTCAAAGAAAAGACAAGTTTGACCCCAAAGCCCTTATTTATAACAACCAGTCACAAGGTGACCATCCTGCATGACCTGTGGAATATACTACACACTATTTTTAGACACCAGAGAATACACTCAAGGGCAAATGACACAGTCCATGATTAACAAGGATTCCTGCAGAAGTATTTTTCAATATTAAGCCACATAAATGGACCCAAAGAAAAAAAATAAAGAAAAGGTAGATAGAAGTTTGAATAGTATCTGAGCTCTTCTTGGGCATCTTGAATTAGTGACTTTTTTCACTCTAAATAAATTTTAAAAAATCTGATTTAAAGGTTAAATTAAATGTCTTAGCTTTACACTTATACGTGTGTACATATGCTTACGCACATACATATCCCATCTTGTACATACTGTAATTTCACATACATCTAAATATGCTTCTTTTTAAATCTTTAATTTTCCACAGAAAATAGTAATTTATATCCATCAACTGACTGCTAACATGATTTAAGCAAACAAATAGGAACCAAAAATCAGCGTTCCAAATGTAAATTGAGCACAAATGTATAAATAAATGAACACTGGAAATAAATAATGACAAAAACCCCAACTTTTTACTTTGCTGCATGTGAGTTGAGAAGTTTCTTTGTAGATAGTTCATAAGAACACATGTTTAACAGAAAGGAAGACTTAGTGGTCTGTGAACAGGACAGGGGATGAGACATAATTTCACTATTTAAACAGGGCCTTCTCCTGAGTGTTGCAAATCACTCCATCAGTCAAACTCAAATACCTTAATAACTAGATAACTGTTAGATAAAAGTTCTAGAAGAATATAAGTATTTAAAGTGGTTTAGCAATTTTTTCCCCCAAAATTGTCTAAATTCCAAGTAGTATCTTACGTGTTTAGTTATTAGAAATATTGAGAAATATTTTGATGATCAAATGCAAGGCTGCATGGCTATTTCATCCAACAAAGAGAAACTTAGTAATTAATATTTTTTATAGTTAATTACTACAGTAAGACTCGGAAAATTCACACTGTTCTGCTAGTGGTTAATACTTTATTATACAGCTCTCCAGTTGACCTTTACTTCAGTTACTAAACTCAAAATGCTGTTTTATAGTTTGTGAAACTGGACTATTTTGGTCTTTTTTTACCTGACTTTTCAACTTTTGTTTAGACCTGGAAAAAATCTGAAATGCTGGGCAGGCAGGTAAGTGCTTTTGTGTTAAACAATAGTAACACTTTTTGTTCCTTTGAAATTTTAATATTTCCATTTAAAAGACCAGCTTTCAAGAACTTAAACTGAGTAACAGAATGCATTTCTTTTACCGAAATTTGGCAAAGGTATCCCAAACCAAGAAGTTTGGTATGTTTTCTTTTTATGTATGGATAAGTATATGCACACTATATACAAAGTATTATTTTTAAATAGAAGAAATGCCCCCAAGCCCCTTAATTTAAAAGGTTTAAAAGCCATTATTTCCAAATCCCTCTCTCTGTACACAAAATTTCAGTTTGTAACTGTTATCAGTTATTCTTGCCTCAGCTGTAAAAGCCATGCTGGCCCACACCTCCAGCAGATCTCACCAGTTAAATAGGATTAGCTCTGTTCTTTCCGTGGCCGTGAAAAATAATGGTGCTGATTCACCCTTTTCTCTGAATCAATATGAAGCTCAGTGGTATGCTAGAAGTGAAGCTATTCTTTTTTAAGAAGGTCAAAACAAGATCATGATTGCTTCTGACTTAAGGAATCCGTGATACATTTTGGAAGACTCTGTCTCAAAGCCAGATTAAAATGTAGAGATAGTTTTCTGCTCCTTTAAATTATACTTGTGGTACCAATTAGCCCTGATGCTTTGTCCTGAAGCTTTGATAATGTGGCCAAGTGTTCATATGCATGTTACAGTTCACCCTCAGGAAAGCTCTGAAAGCTGTTTTTTGGTACCTGTTATGTTAGGGGGGTTTTTTTCTTTTTTTTTCAAATTGTGATACACTGAATGTAAGCTGAGCACCGTCTTGATAATGTGAAGGAAGTAGTGAAATAGTCACATTTTTAGAAGGCATGTTTTTTTCAGCAGTTTTCACTCTTCCAAATTTAATCACTTTATACCGGTAACCTTACAGAAAGTAGGTATCTTTGAAGATGGCAACATTTAGAGATACTGAAGTGCAAAGAATAGGTTTGGTCCATATTCCAGATATATTTTATAGTTTCCATACAATTAATTAATGCCACTGCAAACAACTGCATGCATCAGTGATGCAGTATGATTAAGAGTCTCATACGTATCCCCAATAACAAGAAAACAATGAGAAAGGATTCATGGAGATGAGAAAACATGCAAATGTTCGGAAAAACCTTGTGAGAAGTGAGAATAACACAAACAGGTTTTCATTCTTTGCTTAAAGGTAAGCAATTTGGAATTTTTGGTCTTGCCTGTCTGAAAGAGAGCACAGCAGCATCCAGCAAAGTAAACAATTGAAGCACACTACTTAATGGAGTAAATATCTAGGTGAGAATCAAAATTACCCAAAGCAATGACTAAAAGGCTGAAAATATTTTTTAAAAATCTGGCATTTTTCACACTGAAGCCAGGAACTAGCATGGAAGTTGAGCATTTCTCAATGGCTGAGTTCTCACACCTTCTTCACTTAAATCGATGATTGTTCAGTGATTGATGTCACTTCAAGGGACACAAAACAGGGCTTAATAAGTCTCTCATGTAATCTGGTATTACAACATCTACATTCTCTTCTTGGAAACTCTGTCATGGTAAACAAAGTCGTCCAGCATCGCTTTCTATTCCAATGGTTTCCCCAGGGGAGTAGCAGCAGGACAAACATGCTCTTTGAAGACAGAACTTTGCTTTACATGATGAATGCTTGTAAATTGAACAAAAGTCAGTTCTCCATTATTATTTCAGTTACAATTATATATTAACTTTTTTTTTTTCCAAAATGAAGCTGAAATATCCCACATCACTACATAAAAAGTACTAGTGAGTCAGAAAATTCCAGAGTTATTGGAAATATACCCCAGAAATAGTTCAACAATTCTGTGTACATTCAGGAGCAGCAGTGGCAGGCATTTCATAGAAGAGTTCAATTTCTGCAAGGTATTTAGTTCATTTGTGTCAGCAGAGGTGAGGGGTAAGCAATGAGAATTTCTAGATAGATCATTAATTTTAAGTGCACAAAGCTAAAAAAAAAACCAACTCTATTTTATGTGAAAGATTCTCTAAATTTCTTAGAAATATAATTAATCCGTACAAAAATATACCCCCTGGAAGACAGTCAAGGTTTTGGTACAATGCGCTGTTTGGTAGCAGGTAACACGAACCTCATCTGCAAAAAGGAAAATTTTTAACATCTCCTGTCCCCTCTCCAATTTAGGGCTGATAAAAGGGGAAGAAATTATGTGTAAATAAAATATGGCTGTTACGTGTAGAAGGATGGCTGCTGCAATTAAATTTCTCTCCCAGGCAAATTCAAAGAAATTAGTTCTACTGTACAACAAACCCAGTGCCCATTTGTGCAACAATTTCGTTAATACTACTCAACAGCTTACAAGACTCAACTTCTTGCAGGATCAGGCTCCGAGTGCTGAAAACTAATCTTTTGCAAGCACTTCTTACAACATATCTTTGGGTGACAATGCAGTGAAAAAAAAAAATCACAGCCAGCAGTTATATTTTGCATAAAATTCCAAGAAACTGCTAATGAGCTACACAATTTATCTTCAGAGGAAGGAAAAAAAAAAAGATGAAAAGGGGCTTATGAAACATCTTTGGCAGCTTCTTCAAACTACTTTAGAAAAACGCAGGGAAAGATTAAATGCCTTAAAATGGGTATTTTTGACATTTGCCCTTTTATCTCACTGAAACTCTACCACTGGCTTTTTCATGTTTTTAACCTCATGTGTCAAATGGGAGAAAAAAACCCCTGTGACGAACTGGAGATGTGGCAAAACCTCATCCACTGGAGTATCTACACCTTTGGAAAGGGTATGTAGGTTTGGAGCCCTTCAGACATGGGGAGAAAAAATGGTGTTCCTGGTGTTGTTTTCAGCTACAAGCTGTCTGTGATGCTGGGTGTTTTCTTTAAGTGTGATTTCAGCGAGGTCTGTGTTCTGTCTAGGGTGATGTATCTCAGTGCAAACAGCTCACTGTTAGCCATTATGTACCTATTAGCACTGATTACTTTCTGATAGCTCTTCACCAGTTGGTTTCACTCACTTTGACAGATTTGGTGCTTTGTTTAACCTTTAAACTAGTGGGGGCAATAACACTGCTGACAGAATTGGAGAAATAATTAAGGAAAACTTAGCCGAGGCATAAGAAAACAAGTGTAACGAGGCAGGTCTTTCTGGTGGGCTTGAGAAGTTGTCAGATGACACTCAGGAAGAGGATGGAGCATCCACTGCAGTGGCGGTAGCACAGTACAACATAACTATGTCTGTTTCCAGCTTAATCTTCATTAATTCCTTTCAAAGAGATTATTGCTGCTTTATTGATCTTTTTTTTTTTTTGTCTCTATACATACTGCCTAGGCCAAAAAATAATTTATTTCTGTGTTTGTTGCAGAATGTATAACAGCAGTGAAAATCCTGAGTTTAGTGCATTTCTGTTTTGATTTATAAGGGGGAAAGAAAACCTCAATATTTTTAAACATTGTCTGTAAAGCTGTTGCAAGAAATGGCAAGTTAAAATCAAATATTTTATCTGCTAATGTTACAAAACAACTTGAAGATTACCATGTATCATGCAAACATAGAACCACAGAAGGGTTTGGGTTGGAAGGGGTCTTAAAGATCATCTAGCTCCACCCCCTGCCATGAGCAGAGGCACCTTCCAGTAGCCCAGGTTGCTCAAAGCCTCATCCAGCCTCACCTTGAACCCCTCCAGGGATGGGGCATCCACAACTTCCCTGAAAGAAATCAAATAATACTGATGAAAAGTAATTTTCCACAACAATCTGCACCCACCCAATTTATGTTCAACAGTGTTTCGGAGGCAACGCTTTTGGGTTAAATTCACTCCACTCACACTGAGACTTCACAGGGAACTAGGGTACCAAGTCCCAAGCAGGAATGAATTAAAGTTGTATCAATGAGGTTATTAGTACACAGATAACACATAAGAAGCATCTTCTACACTGCTGCAGTTAATATGTTGCTATGTTATCATTAAACAGGCTCCAACCTCTCTTTGTACCATTGCGTCAAGCTACATTGGCTGCAAAGCTGCATCCTGAAGACCTGCAAGAGTAGGAGCTCTTGAGAAAAAAGAGCTGGAGGGAAGTCAATATGCTTAATTGTACTAACTACCCAGACACCTAGCTTCAATTTATTGCTGCTTGGAGGAGCAGCACCCTTCCAGTGTTGGGAGAGGCTGTCTTTCTGCATTCACAGCAACTGCTGTACACCTTCAGCTACTTCAGAGACAACCATCTACTTTAAATCTAGTCAGATTTGGTGAATGAGTTTTCACATTTCCACTCTTCTCTTTTTGCTGAGAGTGATTCAACCTGTTTTGGAAGAAATATAGTGCTCCCTTTTATGACCAGCATACGTTCAGGTTTATGATCAGCACAATTTTCACAAAAGCTTACTGAAGAGGCAGAATTCTGAATGGTAGCCTGGTATTCTGCAACTATTATAGCTCATGAAATCCAGGTTGTAACTGGCACAAGATAGGCAACCTCCATCAGAAGCCTTTCTGGAACTTTTCTTGTGATATATTTTTTTTCTTTCTTGTATTTGAAAAATTAAAAAACTCGAAAAACTCAGTTAAAAATGGAACTGGTCATAATCTTTTTGTCTTTTTATTGGCCGTAACTGACATGTAAATCACAGAGCTTGGAAAACATGCTTCATTGCTGCATGCAGATAATTAAAACCTAAATAATATTCCAATACAGTAGCCAAATAGTCTGCGTGATCATTCATAATTGAAGAAATTGTAAGTCATTAAAACAGAATGCATGCAATATTTTTGTCAGGTTGACTAGTGCATTACATGATGTGATGTATTTATGATTCGTACCCCTCCTTGCTTTAGTGGTACTTTCTTTGGCCATGACAATAACTAAAATAGTCTACTTACCCTTTTTGTCAGATGTAAGTTACTGACATCAAGCAAGTAGCACAGTTGTCTCTTAATTAAGTGTGGTAACTAGTCTAATTTAGTGTCCTTTCATCAGTCATTTATCATCACTTTTACTGCTCATAGTGTTATTTCTTATGCTAATTGCCAACTGTAATGCTCCTAAACTACATAACTGCATAAATATTTTCTAGCAAAAGAGTTCGGCATTTCTCATAGCTCATTTTAAAAATACTCTGTTGAGTGCATGGGCAGCAAAATTCTAGAGTAATGTGAGTTTGTCTCTGGCCAACCAAACATGACACATTTTGTGGGTTCTGAACTTTAATAGCTTCAGCAACTGAAAGACAAGAGAAAGTAGATATTAAAGATACCCTCTAGCCCAAATAAAGAGGGAAATTCTGAACTCTCCCCTCCTTCTTTTAAAGAGTATCTAGAAATTGGAAAGGCTTTTGGCATCACATTTTTTCACCCCTGTGCATTAAGGTCTCTTGACCAATACAACATCACGTAAAGGAAATGAGAATGGTGTCTCCTGTGCTGCAGTATGTGGATTTGAAATCATCTTTATCTAATTGTGAAGTGTGCAACATACTTGGCACCTCAAGAGGGTGTGCTTATAATGAGGGTAGGGATAAAGATATTAAGAATTGTGTTAACTGGAGGATTATGGAGCAGTTCTTGTGACAAAAAGTAGGAATATGCAAACACCATACATTTGACTTGTTTAAAGAGAGCCTTATTGTTATTAAAGATGCAGGTGCCATTGCTCATGGTGAAAAATAAAAGTATATATGTTGATAGAGCAGATCATCAGTACTGCAGATATAGACAGAATTGGGTTATTATGTGTAAACTGAAATCCCCTTCTCTAACTTCACGGGCAGAGCACTTATAAAGAAATTCACAAACCCCAGACCAAATGCATTGGTTAGAAATCAGCAGCCACATAAATTTCTCAGAAAATGTCTTTCACCCCATTGCCACTTTTTTCAGTACTCCATATGCTAGATTGCAAACTACAGATTTAGCCCTTTTGCCCAAAGGCATCCGAACCTGTGAAAAGCCTAGCTGAAGCAGTGTCTATTGTTCATTGACAACTTGCCAATTTACTTCCAGGCAAAATAACTCATAAACATGATAAGTAAAGCAGATAAAACAAGAATTCTTTCACACTTTGCAACTTTACTGCAAAAATGCCTTATTTTTCGTAAATGTGTGAAGTCTCCCCTCAGAATTGTGACTGTGCACTGAACTTTAAAACTGTGTGGAAACTGTGCATGCATCTCACGATTTCTGTCTGTAATAAGATGAATGTTAAATATTAAAGGTGCATTAAAAGTGATAAAATGAAATATATTCAAAGGTTCAACAACATTCTCATATCACTCGCTGTTTTCCTGAGTTAATGAAAGTTCATTTTAGGGGGAAAAAAACCTCCAAAAGACAAATGTTTGAACACCACTCTCTAAACTGACATTTGCATGTTCCTTTAATGGTTATTATATAAATTCTTCCACTTCTGGAACCATATAAAACTCCTTTACTTCATAGACAGTGGCAAAGAATTCTAAATAGAGATCAATGACTTGTCAATTTAAAATATGTTCATATAAATAGCTTCCTAGTGTTCAGTAATGATAATGATATTTTTCAAAAAAGATACTTAAATGATTAATTTTTTATGCATTGCCATACAGACAATTTTGCAATTGTACACTCAGCGTTTAGCTGGCTGCACATTGGCACTCACAAATTAGTTATCTGCAAGCAAAACTTCAGAAAAAGTTGCTAAAAAAGCACCCACAGAAGTGATGTTCTTGTACACGCCATTAGGCTGAGACCATTTTTATAATGCTAAAAACAAAAAAATTTCCTGAAGACGACTAGCAGCCTCCTCTTCCTTTGTTAATTTCCTTGCTGTCTCCAGACATGTGTTAAATTTGTCATCCCGCGGGAGCAGAGATTGTCTTTCCCGTATGTACATCCTCCAGAACACGCTACTTGTGACCTCTGACGTGACGCTGCCACAACATGTGCAATAAGTGCCATGAAACATTACAATTAAAAATTGAGAAAGTAACATGCTAATTTCATAGAAGATGACTGTTGGGCCACTGCTGCATCCATCCAGATGCATCAGAGCATGTCACCTCGCTGGGGTAGCCCAAAGCTCCCCAACGGCTCCCATGAGCCCTGCTCGGGCTTGCTGCAGTGATGAGTTTGTTCTCCTCCAGTGGCTGATGGTGTGGCCCTTGTAGGTAATGCAAAGATTATGGTATTTCTCGTTAATTAGCTGAGCTGTGAAATTGAGATGTTGGGAAGCAGTTACTTCACAGATTTGATTGCTTCTCCACAGACACAGCATGACTGGACAGGGGAAAAAAAGTGGTGAACAGTTTTCTGCTGAATTATTGCTTTCTGAGTAGCCAGAGCCCATAAATGAAATTTTTTTTTCTTGTTTTCCAGTTATACTTTTTCATTTGTGACCGTGAAGTGTCTCAAGCATTAAACTTTTATTTCGAGTAAGGAATTTTGAGTTACCAAACATTAAAAATGCAAACAAATATTTGTGAAATGTTTTCTCTTAATCCAGTCATAAAAAAGATTCCAACTTTAAAAACAGAATTTTGCATTATGCATGACTTATTAATCTTAGATGATTCTTTGCAACCTATAATTAGAAGAAAAAAGGAAAACAGAATTATGAATACATCATCATCTATTGATTCATTACTGAAATTCACTTTCTGTTTACACATCCTTTCAGGTTTTTATTACACATTCGTTTTAACCAATTACAACTGTAATTATAATTTACACAGCATAGCTAATTCTTTGTTTTCAGTTTTATCTTCGGGTAGTATACATCATTTGTCATTGTTTTTCAAGGAACTTTGTTTCACCAATGCAGAAATAATGGAAAAGAGTTTTTTAGGAGCTAAGCTTCTAATAATTCTGATACATAGTATGTATAAAATCACAGAGTGATTTAAAGTTTAATCCTCTCTAATGCACAAACGCCCACACATATTATACTTCTGCATATATGCATTCACAAACACACCTGAATTATACAGTCATAATGCTCATCACTTCAATATAACAATATAGTATTCTGCATGGTGCCTAACATGCTTTCCTCTAAGATGGCCACATCTCTCTCATTGACAACAATGTCACCAGCAGAAACATCTTTATTAAACTATCTAGTTACATGTGATAATGAGTGAAGGTCCTTTTATTAATAAACCTTGTTACGCAAAATTTTCCTTGACATCCCTCTCTTTTCACTGGTGATTGCTATGGGCAAGCTTTGAATGAAACGTCTGTGAAAAATGGGAAGCAGAGAGATGTATTTTAATTTCACAAGCCAGGAAAAACATGGTAACTAGCTGCTAAAAAAATCATTGGTTCCCTTATAAAAGAACCCACAAGTTAATCTGAAAATCATTGTGGTCATTTGCAAGCCATTAAAAGAATTTTGGTGTTGAGATATTTTTTGAATATTTTAATACAATCCTGAATAACAGCATGGTCTTGAAATAACTGGAAACCGAAAAATAAATGGGGCAGTTAACACTGGTCTTTTGCATAAGATAAAAAGTAACGTGACTTTTAATTAAAAAGTGGTTGATTTGACATTTATACTCCACCAGCTCAGAAAACAAATGCATTAACTGTGAATTAAAAGATGCAATATTGATGAAGTTATTTCTTTTTCCTTTCTAGTTCTGCTTCTCACTGCCACTTCATAATGTTATACTATTTAGAAATGGTTTCACTTTCACCAGAAATATACTTTTTAATGTGATGGAACACAGGTTTCATTTCATTTGCAATTTTTGATCAGTTCAGCTATAGCAAATTAGACAATGTACCAATATATTCCAGTGATAGTGGCAATTGTTGGACAAATTTTATTAAAACAGGAAGAGAAAGATGGAACCAAAGCCCTTTTCTTTCTGGTGTATATGTACTGGGAATATGGAGCTGTAACACCCTTCAACGCATCCATCTCCAGCATCAGGACGGACTTTGAGGATTTTTTTTTTCTTTAGGAAATCAAATTTTTGAACTACCTTGTTGTGTCTCCCAGTGTTAATTGTGTCACACTTGACAGCTTAAGCTGTATGAGTTTGATACTCTGTAACAGATGCCAATCCAATTGAACCTCTGTTTCAGAGGAAATTTGTTTATTTTATAGAGTTCCAGGTAGTTTTAAGAGGTACCAGCCAACTTTCATGTTGTTCAGGATGTGGTTAACTTTGTCTGGAACCAGAATCTCACAACAAATAATTTCAACACACGCATTCCTTTTTATTTAAGTATCATACCATTTCTTTTTCTTCTGTTTCCATTGTGTCCAGGTACATCACAAATTGTAGTTAACTGTCATGAACTGTGGTGTAATATTTTCACAACCACTTGACTGATAAATAATGGAGGAGCACAAAGATCAGTTAATTTTTTTAATAAATTATTTTTTAAAAAACTCATGTCTAGATGATTCACACCTAGAGTTCTGGAAACAGCAAGTCAAAAATCAACAGTTAAAATAATGATTATTTACAGGATTATTACTCGAAAATTTCCTAAAATTCTTACTTGGACTTGGTGTGGGCAATGTTGAACTTTACAGAACTTTGCTGGACAACTTTACAGAAATATTCTCCACACTTAACTCAGAATTGGCAGGGACAGAAGGCAAGATACATCCCTGTGATAGAAGCTCTAGAATAAATAGTGAAGAGGAATGGAAGACATTGAGCAAAGAACAGTTTTGTCCACTGTGTTTGACTCCACAAACATAGATCAGGTTTTGGGCCAGTTTTTACCCCCATCTAGCAGTTGCCCAGTAGTTCTTCAGAAGGTAGCTTAACTGGAGAGAAGTTAAAGATTTTCTGCTAACTAAACAAATGTGTATATTAGCTGCTGGTTAAAGTTCAGCTCATAGTGGGTATTCTCAGAAATTCAGTTCTACTAACACAGTCAGCACCGCCTGCTAACAACACACCTGTTTTTTCAAGTTACACACGTCCTTCCACATACATTCAGAACATAGGTAAGCATTACATTTGGGCCATTAATTTCTTTCCTATAATGCATTGTACAGAGCCATGGCCGCCACTGCTCTAAGGAAAGAAAATTACAACCCAAGTCTATTTGGGGTTAGTTTGTCTATGGCTTACAGCTTAGCCACGCTCCCAAACAGTATGGTCACAGATGAAACACAGGAATAAAACAGCTGGTTTTTTCCTCCATCTTTCCCAAGTATTTTTCTATGCAAATTATTCCAATTGAACTAGTGCGTTTTAGGACACTCCGTGGAGTTACTCATTAGTGCTTAATATATAATGTAATGTAAGGCCGTTTACTCAGCTTCTCAGTTAAAAAAAGTTTAAATAGACTTATAGTAACACCTTTACTTATTTATTTTGCAGTTTTGGTCTGCCTCCCCTAGTCTATTAACCTTCCTTCCTTTTGGTCAAGCCCAAGCTCTGCTGCTACATCCTCTGTATTCAGACTAAGGGTCACCTTCTTGGGTGCAAAGAAGTAAAACCCCCTGAATGCATGAGTTTATTTGCAAAGGTATGAGCTACTTTGAAATCATGGTTAATGAGAAATGGGAACTGGAACTTACTGTAATAAATCCTTACTGCAACAGGTAGGTTCACAGACCTGGTGCTACAAACACCGTGCAGGTAGGAAAGGGACCTGGGATCCTCCATCCCAGCCAGGCTGTTCACCACCTGGTATTATCCTCAGCTGGCTTGATTTACGCTATTTCTCAGTAACAAACAAAGGAACTGCTTTGCAGGGTCTCTCAGATACCAAAAGCCCCTCTTGTCTTATCTCTAGCTGGTATAAATCCTCTGGACCCTTTGAAGCTAGTGCAATGATGAGACTTCACTGCAGCTGAGAATACACCCCCTTGTTTCTGATGCTTTGGAGGTCATGCACCGAAGGAAATAGAGATAGCAGTGAAATTACTCCAGCTACCATTGCAGATATTTGGTGTTTGTTTTGTGTTTCTCTCCTGTACAACCCTGTAACAATTAATGTAAGTAAGAAAACAACTCTGATATATCCTCCTGGGTTCTACACATTACAGGTGGATCTCTCCCCATCCCTGCAAAATACCCTATCTCACAGGTGTAGTAGAAGGAGGAATCTGAATAAAATCCTCAGCGACTGAAGAACTGGGTATTTAGCTTTGTCTTCTCTCTAGTGTGGGGAAAAAAAAAGTTAAATGTTGTCTTTCCCAGTGAATGTGCAGCTCATCATCCCTCCAGATAAAACTTGCAGGAGTTAGCATAACACTGCCTCTGCCTAACACCTCATGGCTGTATTGCTGCTTGGTATTAGTATCAGAGACCATGTCTAGCTCACAATGTCTTGTATGTCTTTATTGTCTACCAAGATATGTTTTTACATTAAATTTGAAAGCAAAAAATGCATCCTCATGGCTCCTTTTTTTTTTTTTTTGTATACAATACATGACATGTTAAAAGGGCTTAGCTGTGTTGATTAACTATCCAAATGTTTAATCAATATGGCAATAGCTAGAAGCATTCTGGCTGTGAAAGACCTTGGAGAAGTCCCACTTGCCTTATTCCCCACCCCCAAGTAGGACATCAATGAACTATTACATAGTCCTTGCACAGCAATGCAGAGAGGCTTAGACAAATACAACACAAATGGATAATTGTGGGTCACCTTGTCAAAATTTGTTAAATGCCCCTTAAGTATCTTTTTCCTGATTAAAAAAAAAAATGACAGTAAACTGACCTTGCTGATATCACACAGCCTTTCAGGAAGCAAATACTACTCAGTTTGCAACGCCGCTTATTGATTCATGGGTCAAAAATCCATTACAACCAAATTATAAAAGACACATCCTTGTGTGTTGATACAACCCCACGGTAACTGCCTGACAAAGTGTTAAACAATTGTACTCTTTAGCATGGGCAGGACACATTTACTGACACTTATTCAGAAAATACACGCGGGGGCCTCTTGAGTGATTCATAAGTGACGTCCGCGGATCCCTGGCTGTTTTGGATGCTAATGCATTGCAAAGTCAGGGAAAGTTCATCTTGTGACCACGGCTCCTGGACTGGCTCCAAGAAGACGCCATTTGCAAAGAGAAGGCATTAACTGCAGGAGGGTTGTTGCGGGATTTGGATTCCTGCCCCTTATATTTATCTACTCACAATGTCATTAACACCTACATTGATCCCAAACTGCTGCTGGTGCCGAGGCTGCGTGCATGTGGATTGCTTGTTTGCCGGTGTCGCAAATCACAACCCGGAGAAAATCATTCTGATAAAGATAAACAGCTCTGTGGCTTCACGTTGTTATAAATGAGCCATAGGAGCCCTCCGTACCCGCTAGTAATGCATTGTAATGGTTTTGCTTAGCTATTATTTAGGATTACCTTTGCTTTGGCTGGCAAAATTAGTACTAGGAGGACTGTAACGTGATTTGCACAGGGAATGTCACAATGCATCCGTCATTATCTTTCTGGTATTACTATACTGCCTAAGACAACGCTATAGGTTAAAACTAGCAACAAGGACAAAACATAATTAATTAGCCAAGTATTGCCTTCATCAAGAGGCTTGTTTTGAAAGGGTAAGAGAACTACACAGGGTGGCATGATGTCTGCTTTGATTACTTATGTATTACACAAAAGTTACTTGAATCTCCAATATAGTTGCACTAATGACATTTACATCTATAACTACATAAACACAGAGGTAGGAATCTGTATAAATACATAAATGTGCATATATAAAATGTACACACTGCATACAAGTTTTCATATTCACTCACAAGCAGGGATATTGACAAAGAACCTATTGTTCTAGAGTCATAATTACATCAAACACACCAAGAAATCTTGTGGGATTTACTTGTTTTGTTGTTACACCACCCCAAACTGGGACATCTAAAGCAACAGCTAGAAAAATAATTCCTGTAGCTGCTACAGTAACTTTCTGGTCTAGATTGGTGGAGCACACAGAAGACCAAATTAAAATAGCTTGAAGAGGACCACACAGCAGAGGAGTAGGGGAGAAACAAAATCCTGTTTAGCATTGTCCCAGTCCAACATGTAGTGGTGCTTATGAGTGAAAGTGGGTGTTCACCCTCCTGCATCAACTTCAAAAACTGGGAAACACCTATGAAAGCTTTGTGAGTAATAATTAAACAGTCTGTTGAGGGTTCAAAGAACCTGAGCCACAGGTAATAGCAGACACTAAAAAGCCCAACTATTAATGCGTGGAACATTATCCCTTTAAAACACTTTATTTGTAAGGAACGGAGGGAGACCATGAGAAGATTGTCTACACCCTTGATGAAAATTCTTAAAAGCACTTAAAATCCTGCTTCCATGTTAACTTTGACCACAGCTCCCCTTTACTGACAGGTCCTCAGAGCCAAGAACCACTGGTCATCACCATCATGTAGGATCCCAGAGGAGGGTGAAGTACTCACTTTGAATGGGTCTGAAGTACAGTGGTTCCAAAAAACCTAACTTCTAACAGCCAAAGAAGGTATTCCTGCAGACTGTTTCAGTTTGGCTGTGAATCTGACATTTTCCTACGTCCTTTAGTCTTGTGCACATGGGTCAGGGCAATCCCAAGAACAAGTACAGGCTAGACAGAGACTGAATAGAGAGCATCCCTGAAGAGAAGGACTTGGGGATGCTGGTTGATGAGAAGCTCAACATGAGCTGGCAACGTGTGCTGGCAGCCCAGAAACCAACCATGTCCTGGGCTGCATTACCAGCATCGTGACTAGCAGGGTGAGGGAGGAGATTCTCCCCCTTTGATCTGCTCTGGGGAGACCCCTCCTGCAATGCTGCATCCAGCTCTGGGGTCCTCAGCACAGGACAGACACGGAACTGTTGGAGATGGTCCAGAGGAGGCCATGAAGGTGGTCCGAAGGCTGGAGCACCACCTGTGTGAGGACAGGCTGAGAGAGTTTGTGTTGTTCAGCCTGGAGAAGAGAAGGCTCTAGAGACACCTTTGGGCACCTACCAGTACTGAAAGGGGGCTACAGGAGAGATGGGGAGGGACTCTTCATCAGGGGGTGTAGGGATAGGATGAGGGATAACGGTTTAAACTGAAAGAGGGGAGATTTACATTGGTTATTATGAGGAAGGTTTTTCCTGTGAGGGTGGTGAGGCAGTGGCCCAGGTTGCCCAGAGAAGCTGTGGATGCCCCATCCCTGGAGGTGTTCAAGGCTGGGCTGGATGAGGTTTTGACCAACCTGGGCTAGTGGGAGGTGTTCCTGCCCATGGCAAGGGCTTGGAACCAGATGATCTTTAAGGTTCTTTCCAACCCAAACCATCCTATGATGCTATGACTCTTGAAATATTCCTGGTAGTTCAAAGGATAGTTTTTACCTGGGTAGTAATTCCAGTGTATTTTTTCCAAGTGGGACCATGTTTTGATGCTATTCTGTGCTTTAGACTTGTTGGTGAGGCTTACTGTCTGTGAACACTTCTGATTACTCGAAAAGAAGCGGGGTTTCTCCACTGTATCTCAGAGCAATATTTAAATTATGCCAGCTACAAGCACTGATCTCTCTGGAGCCTTCATGAGCTCAGCAGATGCATTTAACTTCCTCTAAGGATCTGTTCTTGGGAAGATTTTAAGGACTCAGTTTGTTCAAAGTGATCAGGAACTGAGTCTGTTGAAGGTTTGCAAAGTACAAGTAGGCTAATGACAGAAGACAAAAATCTGTCTTTAATGTTGCTCTCCCAGTGATATTGAAGCTGCTGTTTTAAGTATAGGGAAACCTACACTCATCTTCTGCTTACATAAATGAAGTGTGTCTGACACTTTGAGGTTAAATGTTCTTACAGATGAAATGGAACATTCTCCTGTACTCCAGTCATTGCAAGGTCTATATCAGCAGTGTGATGGTCACAGTAGTAGGTGCCATGTTTGAGACCAAACTAAACACAGCTCAGCTTGTAAATAAACCAGCTCACTGGTATTTGACCAATGAAAACAAGAAAAGAGGATTTAAGTCTCTTCTGTCTAGATTGTAAGTGGTTCCAAGTAAAAAAAAATAAGTCTTCTTTCAAACATCGTGGTTATATTGAGTCTGTGATCCATCCCTGGATCTTACTGTTTTGCCAGTGCCATACTCATCATCCATTTGCAGTTTTGCTGACTTGCTTGTGAACTCTCATGCTGGTCCATTCTCTCCTGTCTGGCACATAACAGGAAAGTGTAAACTGGTTTGTAAAATGCTCATACAGAGCGTTTTTTTGGTTTTCTTGCTTTTATTTTTTCCCCAGTGACCAAGGTACCCCAGGGTATAAAACCTTAGGAAAGTATCACACAAAGAGGTGCAAAAATACAATTTAAAATATTGTGCGAACCGTAACCATGTCCTGTGTTGCTCTGTTTCCCATAGGACTGTTATACACAAACAAAAAAAAAATGTTTGTAACTGCTGCAAGGGAGATCTATTCACTTTTTTTACTGAAGAAAGAAAAGGTGATTGTCTGTCTTACTCAATATGCCTCAGTAAAGAAATGTTGTATCCTTTGTGCCTTTACCAAATGAGAGAAAACTGCATCAACTGAGTGGGCTTCAAATAAATGTCTTTGATGGGTTATTCAGAAATAGTCAGGCCCTAGTTATTCTCGTATTCTGTCTGTTTCTTGCCTACAGCACTGAATGCACAGCTAGAGGGCTCACAAACAATTTAAAGACATACTAACCTATTCATACACAGAAGGACATGAAAAAAGCCCTTTTGTATTCAGGATGACTGGTTTCCCACCACTGAAAAAAGGCTTTGTTCAGTGTGTGACAAATGATAGACTCTGGATAGCTGATTATGTGGAAGTTTCGCTCTAGTCAAATAGACATGGTACTGGAAAAGCTGAGAAATCCAGCTATTCGCTGTGTCATACTTCCTCGCCATCATGCTGCAAATGTCTTGTGTGATCTCCACTGTGAGCCACCACTGCTCCAATGAGCAAAAGTTCCCATCTGTGGGTTCTTGTCTTTTTCAAAGGCTTTGAACAAGTCAGGGATGGCAAGAAGATTGTGAGGTGAGATCTCACCTCTGGTCTTGGAGGTTTATGTGGCAGTTAAGTGCAACTCAAAGAGTGATCACGTGCTTTTGTTGAGACAGCATGCTATACTGAAAATGCTCTCTGCCTTCTTTCCACATGCACCAGCCTTCTGGTTGGAAGGGAATGGTGTATCAAACCTTTCAAGGGTTGCACAAGTACACAATGCCTATGCTCACCTTCCCATGGGGTTTTATGCAGAAAGGGGAATATATGCCTTCCAGTAGACCAGTAAGATCATCTTTAAAACCAGAAGCACATCAACAGTTTTGAAGGATGGGGTTTTTTTGCTATTTGTTTCAAATTTTCAGTTGCAACTTTTGTCAATATCCTTGGTGAAGCAGTCCGTCACAAGACTGTCCCAAGTCCTACTCGAAAGAAACCAACTCTGGGAGATTCCTCTGTTTATATTGAACCTCCTGTGGACTTTGGTGGGATAAATGGTTTCAGAGGTTTAGCATCACAAATTTCCCTCACAAGGAGGGGAATATCAATCACACCTTGCCATCACTCTTCTTCAAAGTCTGGTCTTCCTTGGTTTCAGCCTGACACCAATTAGCTTTCAGCTGTGAACTGCCATTTCAGTGTCACGCCTGCTGCAACAAGCAGCTCTGTTCCCTGCTGATAGGATTTACCTGGTTTTCCTTTTGATGTTTCAGAAATAATATCCACAGATTTTTATTCTAACATGTACTCCTCCCTTGTACACCTCTGACATGGATGTACAACAAATGTATGAGTTCCTGCAAGATTTTCTTCACTATTGCAAACTCTCCTAGTGTAATATTAATATCAATGTTACTTTGGATGACTTTGTAGGCCTTGGATAGTCTCTTCAAATTTTTATATTCCCAACAATGTGCTGAGAAAGTATAACACCTTTGAATCATGTATACGTGCAACATTTTTGGATCTCAAAAAAAAATCCTGCTCTTTTCATCAGAAACTGTTTGTGTCACCCTTACAAGTGAATTCTTAGGGAGAAAATGCAGAACTCTAGTCAAAATCAGCAACTGATTTGTATGGAATCAACAAATATTAACAGGTCGTTTTGTGACAAGGAAATAGCTGGTATTCTTATGGATAAGAAGGGATACAGGTAGGAATACTCACAGATCTAAATTTTTTTCCCTCAGAATCAGGACACACCAGTAATGGAGGACATATATCAGCAGCGTTAGTGAGAAAAAGACAAATTTTGGGAACTAATCGTATCTCCAGCATACAGCGTATGACTATTAAATAATGAATCGACCACAAGAGATCTCTGAAGACCATCACATATCACAGGAAAATAAATGTAAGTTCTGCAAACAAAACAGATTAAGGACAGAGTATATTTCACCAGAGTGAGACCTGGATTAAAAGCTTGTTTTAGCACTGGTTTTCTGAGCACACTGCACAGAAAATTTCAGATTTTTTTCATCAGAATGAAAATGAATATCTGCAGAAATGATGACAGCACTAAGCAAACAAAACATAAGTCAGGTGAGATGCATCCAAAAAGGTTGAGTCTGCAGCTGTAGCAAGGTTACTGAAAAGGTTAATATTTACCAACAGTTGCCCCATAGAGTGTGTGATAATACTTTTTTATTATTCTAAAAAACTATAATGGTCACAAAAGTACCATTAATTTTAAGGTGGATTATTCATCTGCATCAAGGAACACTCTTCATTTTTAAGCCACAACCAACACCATGTTTGTTTGGCAATGTTTTCAATTATTAGTGTATTTAACTAGGTACTGTGATAGTTTTGGTGTTAGTATTTTATCAATGATGTTACAATTGTATATTGTCCCAAGCTATGCAAACTATTACAAAGTACATTTTTGCTTTGTATTTAGGCCAGTGTCTGCTACATTTAGCTCAAATAGTACCTTGCCATGGAAATAGCTCCACATACTTCAGTGAAATGAGTCTTGAGGTCTAGGTAGTAGAATCAAAATTCTAAATATCTCTACACTGAGAAAGCTCTCCAGACAGGGGGTTTTAATTTTCACTTTCTTTTTTAATATTCAAGTGTAAAACAATAATTTTGTTTGTCAGGTATGATATGTGATCTTTTCTGCAAAATATCTTATTCCTTAGGTGCTCCACAAAATGCATATTTTATTTTAAAGTTTTTAAAGTAAAAAAACACAAGGAAACAAGGAAGGAAACAAGGAAGGAAGGAAGGAAGGAAGGAAGGAAGGAAGGAAGGAAGGAAGGAAGGAAGGAAGGAAGGAAGGAAGGAAGGAAAGAAGGAAGGAAGGAAGAAAAAAGAAAAAGAAAAGGAAGAGGAAGAAAGGAAGAAAGGAAGAAAGGAAGAAAGGAAGAAAGAAAGAGAAAGAAAAAAGAAAGAAAAGAAAGAGAAAGAAACAGGGAAAGAAGAAAAGAAAGAAAAAAGAAAGAAGGAGAGAGAAAGAAAGAAAAGTGGAAAGAAAAGTAAGCAAACAGTTCAAAAGCAGACAAGACTTGATTTTCCATGGCACAATCCCACAACCCAATTGCATGTGATCACTATTTTCTGAGACACTGTTCTCAGCTGTGAGTGATAATGTCTGGTAACTCGCTGAGGTGAAACATTGCCTTATTCAGAAAAATAATTTGGGCCACTGCTGTAGAAAATGAATGCTACATTCTTTACATGGAAAAAGAGCATGGGATATGATTTCCTATATAGGGAAAGCTCTTCTGCAATACATCAAACCTCTTTTCTCCTCTGTGTGCAAATACACTCTCGTTTGTTACATTATAAGAGGGTGCATAACTCCAAAAGAAATGGAGTCAGATGAAAAAGAGCCATTCCAAACTCTACTGATTAAAATAAATGTGTTCACGAAAGAGACAGGATAGTAAATTATTGCATCCCCAGAATGGCAGTAGCTTATACACCAACAAGTTATTTTCAAGTTTGCCAGAGGAAATAATCTGCTATCAACAAGGGGTAACTGCCTGAGCAAACTAGTATTTACATCTCACATATGCTGTCACCTTGTGTAAGAAAGAAATACACCACATATCAATTCAGGAGAAATAAAAAAAAAAATGAAACACTCCTTTTAAAGGCTGCCTCTCTCAGCTGTTTGAAAGAGAGAACGTATACACAGCTTGGGTCATATCTAATCTCTGCTCTTTTCTTATCGCAATACATTGCAAAATTCATAACCTAAGCACCCTCAGGCAATATTAGAAAGGATCCATTTTAGATTGGAACAGAATTTTTAATCTGGTTGTCACAGGTGAAAGCAGGTTAGCGACAAACCCCTTCAGGAATAAATGAAGAAACTATTAAGTAAAAGAGTAAAAATTTTCTGATTTTTATACCAACATGGGCTCCTTAGAGAGTTTATTTCAGTGAAGATACACAGATACATGCATACCTTTTGTGTTTCTGTTGCACATATATTAATTTCACTAAATGCTCTTGAGCCAGGGGCTTACAGAAAAGTTTTCAGCACTCACAAGGATGAATTTTTTGTTGAAGTAAGGTGCAAGATTTGCCTGTAGGTAAGTATTTAAAGTGTGTTTTGGCATGTAAGACAAACTGCAATATGTATTGCACAAATATAAGTACAAGAGACAGAAAAATAGAAGTTTCTCATTCATGAGAAGATCAATCCTTTCTATAAAGCCTTGTACTTAAAAGTCAGAAACTGTTAACCAAAAGAAAAGCCACAAGTGGTTGCAATCTCTTTATTAATATTCTGTGAAGTAACAGAGGGGTCAGCTGTCATAGGTAAACAGGCTTTTTTTTGAGGAGGCAGCATTGGACATTCTTTCTTCTAATGTTATTTTACTTTAAGTTGACTATTCAACAATATTTTATTAAGCAGAAAAACACATTTCCCTCTCTTCCTCATCACCAGGGGAAACTACAATTGTCTTAATTTCCTCCACTCTATCTCTTTGACTTCTATTTAATTTAGTTCCCTTATGCTAACTATAGCACTGTCAGTAGAAGACTGTGTAACTAAAAATGAATAGGAAAAAAAGAAAACCTCAAACTTGAGTCATTGTGATTAACGTTTTGGGATTGTCATATTCTGGAACCTGGTAGGATTTCTTGATCAAGACAGTAAGCAATGCAAGAATCTAGTCAGAACTTGAATTTTCCTAAATTAAAGATTATGAGGCGTATGGGAGGATTTCTGTCTTCCATCCAAACCTTACAGTGCTCTTGCAACAAAGTAAAATGGAAAGGTCTTAAAAGATTTTTGGCAGCATTCTGGTAAAATATATAAACTACTGTCAAGCACAGTATGGAAGAAAAAACATCTCATTTGACAGAAACAATATGCTTCAATTTTTCTGCTAGTCATAATTTTGTATTCCAATGATATCTTGAATTCCAAATTAATGACTGTGGTTATTAAAGAAGATAGAAACCCCAACAAAAGTAATGAATGAGATCCATCAGTGTAGCCAGCAGTCAATTCTCTGGTCTCCCTGGCTGTCTGCCTTGACCTGTGATGGCCAAGGTCTGAAGTTTGGTCCAAAGTTTGAAGAGCTCATTCTGTACACTAGCATGGTTATATTTCTAAGGTATCGATGGATGCAAAGCTGGACAGGATCTGACCATGCAGTTACAATTCCTCCTTAGCCACAAAGTAAATAAAAACTCTTAAGATGTAAATAAAACAAAAAATAGCCCAACACAGAGGATGTAAGCTGACATTTTTCACTCAAAAATTAAGCTCACTGTTTTTTCAATGCCACTTCATGTGAGTTTTGTGTATTTCATAAATGATAACTCATAATGCAGGAAATACACTCCCTAGGATGGATTGCTGCATGCAGGAAAGAAATACATCACCAACACTTGCCCCTAGTACTGTAATAAAATGTTACAGATTTCAGAGATAAAAACACCATAATAAAATATGCTCTGTATGCAAATAATAAGACTACTTTTTGAATTGAAACGAAGATGGAAACTGTTTTCTGAAGTGGAAAACTGGAGGATAAAAATTGAATCATTGTTTCTATGCTTCGAATGAAGGAAAACAAAGGATTACAAATAACACTCAACTTTTATTAGTCCATGGCATTCATCAGAAATGGGACTGTTCGCTCTGGGAACAAAGCTGGCTGTATTTCTTGGGAAAGAACAGTCTCATTTTGTTGTACCACAGTGTTGAGACCAAAACTAGAGCTAGTGGGACACTCTTATCTTGGTTTGAAGAAAGAAATCAGACTGTATAGACTTCCTTGATGACGAAGAAAAATGGAAGTCGTGAGGTTTTTTATCTCCTCCTGCCTTTGGTGAGTTCATAGGATGAGCAGTAATGGTTTTAAGCTGAAAGAGGGGAGATTTAGATGAGATCTGAGGAAGAAATATTTTCCTGTGAGGGTGGTGAGGCAGTGGCCCAGGTTACCCAGAGAAGCTGTGAATGCTCCACCCCTGGAGGGGTTCAAGGCCAAGCTGGATGAGGTTTTGAGCAACCTGAGCTAGTGGGAGGTGTCTCTGCTCATGGCAGGGGGGTTGGAACTGGATGGTCTTTAAAGTGCTTTCCAACCCAAACCGTTCTATGATTCTGTGATTAAGTAACAGAAAAAGCATATGCTCTTGTGACATTAGGTTTTTTAAAAAGCAGTTGTATTCATTGAAGAATGATGCTAAGTTACAGTTGTCACATTTAACAATAGCTCATGCTCAGAAACCCAATAATGGATCAGTTTCCAGTCTTGTCAGCATCTTTCAGAACATAAAGGGAGTTTTGGAAACTTGCAGAAATGTGGGAGCACAAATGTATTTGCAGCGCCATATCTTCCGAGATGGAGAAAAACTTGCAAAAACTGAAGGGACACAACAAACTACAGTACCTTACACTTTAAAAAGTTTTTCCCACATTTGTTTACACTACCCACAATAGTTTCTTTCTAAGTGCACAGCTCCTTACGAAAAAGATGGTATTTCAAAACATTGGAGTATGTGTTCAGTATACAGTGGAAGTTAGGTTAGGAGACATTTCAGCAAGTGGGGAAGCCAGAACACAGACCAACCCAAACAGGTGCCAGTGGGATCCACAAACCACTTTTGTGTTTGCTTCTTGTCTGTCAACTATGGTTCAAAATACAACAGCAAGGGTTTTTGTGTGTGTGTGTGTGTGTATATATATATATAAATATATAGATATTTTTACTGGGACTCTCTCTCAGCATCAGTCTTTCCTCTTGGTTCAGAGATGAGCCTCACCAGGTTTTCCACTTCTGGATTCTGTACTTCTGACCCTCTTGTGTCTCTTACCAGCAGGAAAGCAGGGAACATGACACAAAAGATAAATGAGGATGGTGCTTGATGATGTCCATTAATCAGCTATTTTTGAGTACTGACTAACTAGTCACTTTGCAGGCTAAAAAGTCCTCTCCTACAGACATGCACCAATCTGACTGATGTACTCTGGATGCTGAATGCCATGGCATTTGAAAACACTTGAGTGCTACATAACTAATTTAACAATTTCAGTCTTTATCAAGATTTTACTTAAAAAATTACAGGAAACATCACGAAGGAGCTCAAAAAAGACTAGAGTAAACATCTGGTTATAATTCTGAAAATGTGCTCCAAAGGAGTGTTTTAAAATATGAGGCCAGTGCACAATACTCCAGTTTTGCATCTGTTTTGAACAAGAATTAGACAGTTGTAAATTTAAAAAATACAGACCTGTACAACTGTTCTAATTATTTTTCCAGGTTCTAATCTACCTGAAAAGATTTTATCCCTAAGCTTGCCTTAGGTCAAAACAGTGTAAAATAAGCTAAAGATGACTGTAACTCTATGACTCCTACAGGCCCCTATTTATAAACCATATTTCATTAAAATCTATTAGAAATAGATTTTGCTAGTGGGAGAGGAAAAATCAATAAAAAATTAAAAAAAGTGTACATTATGAAAAGGACTGTCATGGGTTGAAACACCTCCAGTTAAACGTGTATATAACACACATCACATAAAAACTGTTAATCCAATTTAACAACATTCAATGCATTTATGCTAAGGAACTGCTAAAAAGCACTAAATGGAATTTGCCAAGATGAATAAAAAGCACAATTAGCAGCTAGGCTTGGAAGATTCCAGTTGGTATACGAGGCTGTGAAATTGCTTTGTGTTAAGAGTATTAATGGCTATGCTCCCACTTGACTAATATTTTATGGTGCAGGTTGTTACTAAGTTAGACCTTTTGTGTGTCTTCTTGCAAAGTCATTTAGTTATACTTGGAATATTTATTTTCTTTATAACATTTTTTAGAGTTTGATGTGTTTTGGAAGTTCCTAGTCCTGAAGACTTTTCTGTAAGCTGAAGCTACCCATGCTACCTGCTCCTGGGGAACTGCGGTGCATAGTATTTCTACCCTAATTCTGGCCTCCCTCCAAGGCACAAACCACAAAGGTGTCTTTGGACAGGTCTTCTGTGTCAAGTTCTGTGAAGAAAAGGGACAGTTTCCCAGCTCTGTGCTAGAGGATCCAGTCTGAGCAATACTACTGCTCCTTGCTTTGAATTTGGAAGTAATTAATTTGCAAAATTTCAAATTTTGTTGGAAAAAGCAATCTTACGGAAACAGTTTTTATTAGCTGTCTATAATATTGGCCATAAATGACAATAAAACTGCCTGCTCTTTCATTTGTAAAATATTTAAAGGTTGTCAGTATCTTATGTTGGAAGAAAGAAAAACTTGCAGTTTTGTTTTTAATAGAGGAATGCAGTAGGTCTTGCATCAGCATTTTCCTTTATTGCAGTCTTTTAAAATGCTGGATGTATAAGTCTGATCAAATCTCTTGGGGGAAAAAGAAATAAGGCATCCAAAAGTCCTACTGTGCACAAAACTGCTCAAGTGTTTAAGTGAGAGAATGTGAAATTGTATATGTGCAGGCTCTCCATGTGTGAATTTAAAAGTTCATATAGCAGTGAATAGCAATAATAAACATCATAACCTTAGTGACAATGGCCAATAAGCAAAAATAAATACCCTCTGATTGAAGATTACAAAGTTGTATGAAGTTGTACCATATTCGGTGAAATTTGAAGGCTGTATCGTCTTTGCCTTTCCCATGATGCTGTTGAACAAAACCCACCATTGTGCATGGGAAAGTGCTTGGGATGCAGCAGACCCATCACATAACAGAGAGAGTTCCCAACACCAAACTTTTCTACACCTACATACAGTCAAATTTGCCGTGTTAAAAAACAATAAAGATACAAAATTCTCTTCCCAATTAGCCTTAACTGATGCAACAAAATTGTGCATAATTTTACCAGATAAGGACGATGTGTAGAAAACACGAGGAAAGCAGCAAAGAGGGCAGAAAACTTGATGGAGAGTAATATTAGCCAGATGAGAGCCTCCGAAGAGAACTTGTAGAAAAAAAAAGCAAAATCTACCATCATGTACTGAGTCATTATTGCTAACAGAAGCATAGCTCTTCCATAACAGCAGTAACATTGGTCTCAACTGGGGAAAAACAGCAGGTGGTTAGCAGAGTGCTCTTCTAGCACTCAAATGTAGCTCGAAACATCAAAAGTGCCAGCACTCAGATCATCTGAAGCACCAGTTACAAATATATTATGAGGACGTATATGCTCAAAGCTGCTGTTATATGAAGCATGTCACCTGTGTAGCCCAGAGGAGAAGAATTAGATCGTGCAATCCTAGTTATGAGCTGAATGGATGTGCTGATACTCGGAGCTGAAAGGTGTAAAATGCAACAGAAAACAATCAGGAAAAGAAACAAGATTTGGGCTTTCCTGGGACATTTTTACACCCCAGAATAAACCCAGCTTGCCACCAATTTGTAAGTTAGCTACTACCACGTGTGAGTACTCAACCCCCAAAATAGAGGGTGACCAGCTGAATTGATTGTATTTAACATTATGAATGATGATAAATTAACATTATGAATGGTGATAAAATGACATTTTGTGTGGTGATAAATAAACATTATGAATGGTGATAAATAAACCCAATGCTACAGGAAAAAGCTGGAGTTCCATCTTTCCTCTATAAAAGTTTCTCATATTTCTATAGAAACCCCCACAGTTTGAGCCAGCAGAGGCTCCTGGGCAGGAGAAGTGGTCTTTTATTTGTCCCATGAAATCCCATTCAGGTTCTGCTTCCATATGAATAGCTGATAATTGCCATTTCCTTTCACTAGCTTGTGTTCCCCAGGAAATCGCATCTGGCTGACAACCCAGCCGTGGGATGGAAAGCGGTGCGGGAGCAGCTGCAGACAGCACAGCTGTTCCCAAAAGGGTCTAGGAGATGCCAGGTAACCTGGATGGGGTGTGAGACCTCACAGGGTTGGGGATGAGGAAGGAATGAGATGAGGTGCTTCAATGTCACTGGCCAGCTCAGCGGCTGATCATGTTTTCCTTTCCTTTTCTTGCAACTGTATCTTTTGCCAGTTTCCGACTAAAGGTAAACTCCAGGACTAACAAAGCCCAAGAGTACTTGTTGATGTATAAAAGAAATGAAAGTTTTAGTATTTGTGGAGAGAAGTTCTGGGACTGGGGGTAGGGATGGGGGTTTTTTCCTTGTATTTTGTTTTTTTTACAGCCATAACAATAAAATATTTCTTGATTTTTCTCTTGAAGAAGATTGCAATGTGACAACGTGTTTTGACTAAAAAAAATTAGAAGCAATGGTTGGGTGAAAGTCAAGCACTTAGAAGTGAAGAAGTATGTTGCTCAGCACCATTTATAGAACTTCATTGTGCCTATCAGCTGAAAAAAACCCAACTGAATTATTTGAGCACACTTTTCAAAAAATTCTCCCTTCATTAGTTAATAGATACACTGGAAAGCCTAGAAGTCTAAATTAAGTTGCACAGGTAGCAAGACATCTGGCATTTCATGCATCATGGCTTTCACATGCTTAACTGAACACGGTTTCATTTGCAAGGCTAACATGGGGGATTTGCAATTAATATGTATATTTCCACACTCAGCCACTTATAGATGTAGATGTTTGGGTATGATTAGACTAGAAATGGTGTCTGCCACTCAAAACAATGGAAAGGGATTATTCACTTCACTGGGGCAGTTTATAAGGAAGCTTAACATCGATGAGCAGCAATGATATCACATTGTTACCGCATGAACATTACATGATAGAAAAGGTGTATAGAAAGCATCTGACACAAAAGCCTAACGGCACAGTTTCTGCTCTGGCAAAATTTCCACTAATGCTTTCAAAACCAGAGGGAGGCATTGACCCATCACTACTTACCACAAGCATAGCTTCAAGGAACAATTGCAGGACCGGGTCATTATACAGCACTTTCCGTCCCATGAAATCTCCTACTGCTTTCCAAATTATAGATAGAAAATACTTTGTCCATGACAAACCCTAGTGACCTGCAGGGTAAAATGCAGCAGAAACCCTGTACACCGATTTGGAAGGGCAGCAGTGATCCTGGATGAGCATGTGAGTGTGTCAGCTGAGGGCCACAGAGTTTAATAAATC
>WKFP01013425.1:127948-162259 GCA_011057875.1 Pterocles orientalis
TAAGCATCTCTTGCTTTTGTCCCACATGGGGATGTTCACCTGTCTTTGCTCAGGAGCATCAGTGGGAGCCCAGGTATCCCTCCAGGTTGCTTCACCCAGCTGCTGGGTAGGATGGATGTGGCATTTGTGAGATATGACAAGATATCAACCCAAGGTGACTCTGCAGAGAACACACTTCGTGAACTGGAGTTCCTATGCAGGCAGGCTGTATGCACTCAGGGAGAGATCGTGATAGACTTCTTGCAATTAACGTTTTGCACAGCAAACAGTCTCGATTAAATCAACAAGGCAACCTGTGGCATTAAAGAGCATTTTAATATGGGCAAGAATATCACCATTGGGTTTTGGCATGCTTTGTGTTTGATACACTGAATCCTGTGGATGACAAACAACAAACAAATCACATCCACCTACAGAATCACAGAATCACAGAATCACAGAATGTTAGGGATTGGAAGGGGCCTCGAAAGATCATCTAGTCAAATCCCCCTGCCGGAGCAGGAACAATGTTAAATGAAGCCCTTACAAGCAACAGTAGCTATACTGACTAAGCTTGCTTATGGCACAAATCTGATGCACTCTTATGAAAAAAAATTCCAGTTCTGAGCCTAGGCCACGTATACTTTTGGGTTACAGAAAAACCTTAGACATGGAGCTATTATGAAAATGCTGAGAGGCACTTCACTGTGGCAGCCTGGGCTGTTCAAACTGAAATGCAAGAAATGGCTGAGCATTCTGTGATAATGCTCCTACTGATAGACACAAGTCTACTAGTCTTTGGATTTGGAAATGAATCATTTGAATTTTGTCATTGTCTCTGGAAAGGTTTCCAAAGTGACAATGGTGATTGTAGAAGGAAGAAAAATAAATACTATTCAAAACTATGAGAAGCAAGACTTGATGGCCATTGATGACTAATGGAAAAAGTTCAGCAGGGGAGTGATGTAGCCAACAATTTGTATTTTAACATATTGATAATGAATCCCAGCATAACCATTCAAATTAACATCAGTATGCTTTATTTTGTCCCTACAGAAATTTAAATCAATAATACCAGCATTATCCATATATACCTATATGTACACCTATGCATATATATTTCTGAATTGCAAAATACTATTACACCATTTTACTCTCATTTCATATTTTTAACACAGCGATGCGCATCTCCATTCTTCCAATCAATTTAATCTGTTAGTGTTTTTCAGCATTTTAAATCCCCAAGCTAAGTCAATAACGTTGATTACTTACCATAAGCACTGTACACACCATTCTAATACAGGTTATTTGCAATCTAACATCCCGTCTGTATGCATTATTCCACTTGGAAAATTAAATGAAACTCTTGATTCAGAATCTGAAACACTTAGGAGTAATGATCCTTTTTGCTGACTGACTGAAGTCGTGGGTTTTAAGCACTACTTAATAGAGGAAACAAAAAGCACTATCACAAATAAAGCACCTAAGTTATTTTAGGAAGCATCCATACTGTATGAATAATGGACATTCATTGTGTTCTTCATTGGTTCATATCTCCGAGACAGTTGCCTAACACTGCTAGTGTGATACTGCTTCAGATTTCTTACAATCCAGAACCTGAACCTAATAAACTCAATATGCAAGAAGACGTAGCACTCAGCAGCGTTATTTTTGCCAGAATCTCTTTTCAGTATTGTTTGCTTATTAGTGTAGAGCTGACAACGGCTGGATTTTTAATAATAAAGATTAAAGTAAAAATGAAAAAATAAATAAAAGAAAATAAAAAACTTAAAAATATAATTAAAATAAAATAAAATAAAATAAAATAATAAAAAAAAATTAAAAGGAACTGGATGTGTTTAGGTTCAGAGTAAACCATAAACCCAAAGAAATGCAAGAAGTTACTCCTAGACCTCTGCTGATCCCAGTACCTCTGATAACAGCAGAAACACACTGATGGGAAAAGCTGGGGAGTATGGTGAGCATCTCCTGGCGAGGATGACACGATGTCTGTGCCCAGCTAAGGCTCTGCTGAGGACCACTTTGAAGAGACCGACTATCTCCCAGGGACTGTGCACGTATGAAGATTGAACCACCTGGAAGCACAAAGCGGATCACAGACTTAGTTCTAATTTCAGATGTGACACAAATTAAGCATTATGTTTTGTTTCAGGGGGTAGTGTGAAGGGAAGACAAGTTGACAACAGCATCGAGAATATTTGTTGTGACTCAGAAAATGGCCGTCAATAACACCGAAACAAGAGAAAAGTGGATTTTGGGGGGCAGATGATTTGCTTTTTTTTTGTTTGTTTGTTTGTTTTTGTTTGTTTTCCCCTTCTACCAGAATCCAATTTGAAGTGGTTTATTTCTATGCAGATGGTACTATTTCAAATTCAAATTCATAAGCATAAATATAGGGAAATTCATTCTCCACAACCTTTCAAAGATTTTCTCAGTTATTACTATGTTGCAGCTAGTCAGTTTACTTCCTGATCTGAACCTTTCACTTGAGATTTTAAATGTATTATTTACTACAGAAGCATCAGGAATTTAGTACTCATAGTTATTAGCATAGAATTAGAATAAATCTGAGGAAAACAATTGAGATAATTAGAAATATATTGAATCCTAACTTTAGACAGTGTAATGAGGAGATGCTGAAAGCCTGTTTGATGGCATATTTTTACTCAGAATTATTTTAGGGATTATCTAAGAGCTGTACTGTGAATTATCAAAAAAAAAAAAAAGAATAATTTTGGTGTAATTTAGCCCTCTAAATATGTGAAAGTGTTTCAGACAGGTGAAGTATATTGAGGGATGTCTTAAGCTACCACTCCTGGGACTATGAATAAAGAAAAAGTCGGTTGTCAAGTGGAGTTGGCATTTTACTAAGTCTGGACATAATTGTACTAGAAATCTTGAGGATACTTTGAAGTAGTCTTAAGAGAGGATATTGCCTACTGGAATTCTTCCTTAGTGCAAGTTTCACTGCAATTTATTTTAGATCAAATACACTCATGACACAAGATTATGCTCTTGCTCTGGATGTGTATATTCATTTCACCAGCTGAAATTGTTGGGAGCTACATACACTCACTTCTGTGCCAGCTGACCTACTTTATGGGTTCATCTTCTGTGACTGGAAAATAGTGGCGAAATCCAAACCCAGATGGACATGCACCAAGCTGCCAGCCCATTTGAACTGACTGCCCATCAGCTCGCATGTTTTCACTGTTTCTGTTGGACTTCAGCACTGCCTTTCTGTGGCTCCTCTGTCTCAGTTGCTGCACCTAGATCCCAACCCATCCAAAGCAAGAGTCAACCCCAGGACCATCATTAACCCTTCGCCATACTCCAGCAGCACATTTATGGCTGCTGGGACTTACAGCGAGGTGCAGCCAGAGCATGTAGATACTCTCCTCTGTCTGAGAATATATATATATTTTTTAATTTTCCTTCCCTAAAATAGTGATGAAAACTTTAGAACTTGCATTACTTTTCAGAAAAAAAATCCTATGCCTGCTATCACCGTTCTCTTTTTTTTTTCCAGCCCTTCTCTTTCTGACATCTTTCTTTTTTTAAATGTGAGAACTTTTTACATATGGAATAAATGGATCCTGCCATTTAACTATTCCATGATTTGGGCCAGGAGTAGCTCTTTATGACTGGAGAACAGCAAACATGAGAAAAAAGTGATCAGGTGAGAATCTTAGTGGTGCGAAAGCATGAAAAAGTTTTGAAAGCAAAATAATACTGCTGAGATATAGGTAAAACCAACACAGAATACGACAGTGATTTACTGGTGGTTATTCTAAGCTATGGGCTGGAGAGGAGGTGGGGTTCTGCAAAAATCCGTCTTGCTTAATATTTCATTAACCATCTTGGGAAGGATGCAAATCATACAATTTGCTGTATTGAGAGAGTTTTGGATTCTGCTCCTAAGGGACGCTGGAAAAATGACCCTGCAAGGTGGGTAAGCCAAACCTCAGATTACTGAAAGAAAATATGTACAGGTTAAATAATAGCAGACTATTTTTTAATTATTATTTGGAATATCAGAGAAGAAAAAGCATTCATCTGGATCTAAGTGACAGGATTTCTAATCTGTCCGTCTTCCTACTTTTACTACGAACAAGATCTCTTAACTCACTAGTGAATGCTCTGACCACTAAGTTAAAAAATGTGAGAAAGCTGGTAATTCTCAAGCTATACCACTTTTATAAAAACTGTTTTCAATGACATGAACTCTTTCCAATTTGAGCTGGAGAAGGTGCTAGAATTTGCAACTTCTGTGTTAATAACCCATCCACAAAGCTGAAGAGTTGTACTCCTTCCCTTGGACACCGACATTTTTGGTGCAACTTGCAATTACAAGGGATTGTGCAGTACTAGTACAAAGAGATCCAGCAACAGCATGAAAAAAGAAATCTTCAAATACTGAATTTTCTATACTTCAACAAAACTCCCAAGTAAGATTTTAAGACTTTATCATTATAAATACTAGTGTCTTTGTGTTACGAAAAAGCAAATTTTTATAGCTAAACAATCTCCTGCTAAAAATAAAATCTTTTGAAGTGATTGCATCTGCAGAGGTTCCTCCCCTTGTTAAATACTTGCAGTGACCAACACCTGAGAAGCAATAAAGAGATAAAGAGATTATTAAATTCTGACTCTAGTGTGAGCCTTGCCAGATCAGCAGTACAGACAAGCACTCTTTCAGGATTATTCTTGCCTGCCCATCAGTGGCAGGAAGCCAGTTGCCATCGGTGGCACCATTTTGTCAGACACTCAGCAGAGACCATCTAGTTTTGCTGTTTGTAAATTAAGTATTTGTTAAAATACAGTATGCAACTAGGCATTCCACTTGTCTTTGCTTTAGAGAGATTCACACGGTGAATTATGAAGTCAAACCCTAGACTAGAAGATGCCTATAAAGATTAAGTCATTTCATTCTTTTCCAAACAATTAACAGGCCCTAGACTGCTAAACGGAGATCAATCCTAATTGTGGGACTGAGAGAGGGCAATTAAAGAAATTACTGGTGTTTTCTCTGAAGCCTGTTTTTTACAGACTCGCTGTTATTTAATCCAGGAGCTCAGCAGATTGTAAATTATCTATTAGAGTTGTCACTGGCCCCTTGAAAACTATTTACTTTGTGACAAAGGTACAAGAAAGGAAATCTGCCTGGTGGTTTCAGGTGGAATGGGATAATCACAGCTGGTTCATCATCATCATCACCACATTTGTACTACCTCCTTCTAGACTATGGTCAAGGGGTTTAGAGGTTTTACCTGACAAACATCAACTTTTGTACTTTACCAGTTTAGCTGTGAGGCAACTGGTGTCTTCTCCATCTTTTCATTACTGTTATTCATTGCAAAAAACAATGAAAAGTGACCTGTGGACTTACCCATGCAACAGAAAAGTGAGATAAGTGGCTAACTACAGCACTAGAAAAATTATTTATTTTCCACAACCAACCACAAAACTTTAAGGACCACTTTCCTGCAGACTGTTCTATACATGGGAAGTGGTCAGGGCTGCCTTACCGTGTGGCCACAGCTCACGCATGGGGTACATTAGGTGATATTAAGAGGGTTGGAAAGACCTTAAATCCAGCCTGCAGAGTTCACTGAAGCTTTTGGAAGGATTTACAAGGTTTTTCTGTTTTGTTTTTGTTTTGTTTTGTTTTGTTTTGTTTTGTTTTGTTTTGTTTTGTTTTGTTTCGTTTTTTCCCCTCACATAGTTTGGGTAGCAAGAAGTAGGAGTACTATTTTTGCAGCAGAACAGCTCATAGGCTTGTATAGTGGGATATCTGTGTATTGCAACGAGGTCTGAAGTATAGACATGCACAAAGATAGTTATTTAAATGAAAGAGAGAGCTCCTTCTTTGGCTATGCCCTATCCCAGTGCAATAGCTACAAAGCAGAGGAATTCATGTTTTTCTTCTCTTTTAAATCCCCTCACTCAAAGGATGAAAGATGTTAAAGAGACTCTTTGTTTTGTTTTCAGCTCTTTTTATTTCACTTGTATATGTTGGCAGCTGATAGAGCCCCAAATCTTGTCAATCCCAGTGTGCTTGGCACAGAAATATAAAGAACATTACAATTGCTGCTCAGAAGAGCTTAAGGACAAAAATCTAAAGGACAAGACATGGACAAGACAGCCGTATCACTAGTTACAAAGCTTTTGCACTCAGTCCCAGAAAATAATGAGAAACAGCATAAAACCCTTGATATTTAAAACAGTGTATGCATATTACAGTTTTTTGTGTTCAAGTTTCCAGAACATTTTCCTGCAATTATAGTGACAAAAATCACCCGACCAAAATCCAACTTTTTTTTAATTAAGTGTAGAAATTGTATATTGATTGGAGCGACTCGTGTGTGTATGTGTAATCTTAAAGAAAGCACTAAATAAAAAGTAGAATTTAAATTATAAATAAATCCTAACAAAACGAAAAATTTTAGTCACTACACAGCAACTCATCTCTCTCTCCAAACACTGCCACAATGCTCAGAAAGGAGTAAAAGAAGGAAAAAGAAATGTAATACATCAGAGGCTATAAAGGAAGAAAATGCAAGAGGATTTACATTGTTGGTTTCATCCTGGAAGCTTCCAAAATTTCCTCATTGCCAGAATTTATACGGTCCAAAATGATGTAGGTATAAAAAGGGCAGATACATTAGAGCTAGAATGTGTAACCAGTATTTACTTTTCTGGCTTGTCTAAAATGCTCATAAACTCTCTTGTCCTCAGAAGTCCCATGGCTGTTTGGATCATCATTATCTGACCCTAAAAAATTATATTTTTCAGTAACAATTTCAGAGTACAGCCTATTAAAACCCAGAAGCCAAAGACAGCAAGGTATCATGTGTCACTGCAACCAAAACTGTGGAAAAAATATCCAGCCTGCAAAACAAACGAACAGTTTTTTTGTGGATTTGAATGGTACCTGTCTTCTCTAGCTTCACTCCTCAGCTGGTAAGACACATGCAGTAATAGATAAGCAAAAGTAAGAACAAAGAATTAATTTCTGAGTGTTGGTTTTGTCCAGTTCACTCACTCTGTGTTTAATGACAGTTGCAGAATCACTGGAAGTAAGTAGTCAGATTAAAAAGGTTTCGTGATAATGAAGTTAATGCTGCCTCTGCCCCCCTACCTCCCCACCCAAAAATAATATCTGCCTATTAAATCTGACTGTTTAGAATAATAACAAAAACGTCATGGCAGTGCAATCTTTGTTCAGTGCAATATGAGAAGCTTGCAGAGAGAGGGAAAAATTCCAAGGCAATACTTTCACATACATTAAAAATATATATGTGCCGTGTAATATCCCATTAACAGACATCATATGTCTCCTCTGGAGATGTTAATTCCTAATCTCATCAGGGGAACGCACGTGTGTACCATGTATGTGTTTCATAAATTGTCTATAGATGAGAGGTTACATGTATCTGAAAACTTGCATTGCTCTTGGCTTTAGTTAAATTTAACTAAAAAAATCCATTGTGATTGTTTCTATATATAGCATATTTGCCATACCGTGGTGTAGCAGCAATTGATGAACAATGACAAGGAGCGTTATTTTTAATGAAAATAAAGAAATACTGTGTTTAATCTTGACCTCTACTCCAATTAATCTCAAACTGAAAGTAACAAAAAGAGATTCTTCCAAGTAACAAATCTAGGACTGGGTCTGTTTGCAGTCTTGGTGTGCACCTTCTGATCAAAAAAAAGGTAGCATTTGAGCATAAATTTTTTATTCATAAATACCAGAGTTTTGTTACTATGTTTGGGAACAGGCAATGCCTTTAAAATTAATGCAAATTGGAAAGCACACTTTTACCTTCACAAGGTGATTACTGCAGAATTTCCCCTCAATAAACATTTTAACAGGTTTCCGCTGTGAGCTTTAGTTTTACAGTTTTATATTTCTAAATTATGCAGACAAATATATACAATTTCTCATGAAGTCTGTATATTTCCTTAGGTGAGGAAATCAAAAATAATGGAAATTTAAAATTAATCTGATGTTGTTCAAATCAAAAATCTTTCATATCACCGAGGACTTATAACCCTTTTATGTGAATATCTTACAATGAAATGTCTTGATCTCAGTTTCCTTACAGGTTTGCTTTAACTTTTGCCCATGAAAACTGATATTGTAGTTTGATTCTGAATTCTGTAGTAAATTGCTTTAGTTCTTGATAATAAATTTTCCACTATATGGGTTATATATCACTCTGCACTGATGTTTTACTGGAACCTGAATCACTCGAAAACTGAAAATGTTGGAGCTTTAGGATCTTTCATAACAGAACAAACTGGGTTAAAGTATCTAACAACTGTGAGATGAAAGGGACTTTTTGGTGATCTTATGAAACGTTAAGTGTTGGGGTTAGAGATGGTTTGTTTCTTATGGCAGGATGTGACAAAGAATAAAATTTCCTGATGATTTTACAAAATCCTGACAGACCACCTAATACATTTACATACCCACTGCAAATTCTCCCGCAAGGTTTACCAAACTGCAGGAGCTCCTACGGAGGCTATAAAACCTCCGGACTTCCAAGGGTTTGTCAAATCCACGTGAGATCTTGTGGAAACTTGTAAGCTGTCAGTGAAATCCTGCAGAGTTTATAAACTCTGGCTGGACCTTAAACAAAGTCTGGCATTCCTGCAGCAGTTACAAAGCTCACTAAGGCTTTTGAATTGTTCTCACTATTAGTGCTTCACCAAGAGAAACACAACTAACCTTTCCAAAACCTTAATGTGCTCTCTAACATCACACAGACATTTGTAGAAGCAGTTGATGACATGAAGAATCCCCAGATGATGGAGTCGCCATCTATGTATCAGCTTGCTAAAGACAGAAAAAAAAGTCTCAAGAGATTAAAGATATTATTCTCTTTATTATACTACGGACAAACTTAACTGTACTCATTTGGCAAACAAACTCTGTAAAATTTTAAATCAATGCGTCTGCTATAAGTACAACATTTTCTCCTTAAGAAGTAGAAGTGAACACAATGTGTTCTCTAGAGTCACTTGGTTGAAAATTAATCCAGGCATGGTAGGTCAGAGATATAAACAACCTGAAAAAAAAACAGTGGTTTATATCAGCTGCATTGGTTAAAAAAAGGTTTTGCATCTTTTATTACATGAAGTCCTTTAGAAATTGCTCATAAAAGTTTTTGTTATCTTCAGCTGTATGAAGTCCTTTAGAAATTACCAAAGTTTTGGGTATTTTTCTGAGCCCAAGAGAGTTCAAGCCTTTCTTCGACCATCGTCCTCGCTGCTGGAAAACCTCTGTATTTCAGTCATCAGACAAAATATGTAAGAACAGAGACAATGTGGGTCATCACAAAGTGCTGATACATTGGGCACTGACCTAAGGGTAAGGAGTCCTCACACAGGTTGTCCCTTCTCCCGGGACTACTTCTGCTTCTGATGTAACTGATTGCATCACCTTCAGAAGATCTCTGGTAACAATTAGATTTTGTTTTCCTCCAACTCCAGAAAAAAAAAATCAGTCAACAATTAATTACTGTGAAATGTCCTCCACTGAAGGCATCAGCATGTCATAAAGAGAAACCTATATTTATGTCCCTGAGCTCTTAAATATTATTTTTATTTCATCAATAGAAAGATGAAATGTGGTTGTACAGGATTTTTTTTTTCGGTCACAAATGGAAATTCAGTTCAAATAAATAGTTTTCAATCTCCCCAGATGTTAGGCCATGCTTAATGTCAACCCTACTTAAAATTACAGCTTTTTAAGGGCACATTTCTTGCTTTCATCCCTTTGTACCTCTCAGGTGCTGCACATTAAAACATAATTTCAGGGGAAAGAGGGTTGTTGAATGCTGTGTGTGGAGAGCAGAGCATTTCTTTGTAAACATGTGCCACTACTTCTTATGTGGATGAATACATAATGCTTCCAAGTACACAAATCACATTTTAGATTTAGATCTCATTTACATAATACATAAGAATGAAGAAAATGTCCCCGAAGGCAAATAAACACTTTGAACATAAAATGGAAAGAAATTTCAAGAACCATTTGCTTGTTGGTTTCTTTAGCAGGTTTTAAAACCAAAGGACGGTTATTGGAGAAAACAACATTGTTCTCAATCTATCTACATGCAAAAGTTGCTTTGGATAAAGTAGTCTCTCATCCTGCTATTGCTTGTCCTGCTTCAGGAACAACAGGTGAGTTTCAGGAACGTAGTTCCCAATGGTTATGCCCATAAAAGCAGCCATGTAGCTAGAAACACAGAAAAAAACATTTATCTGAAGCCCTTGTATTAAACAAGAGGACCTCAACTACTGCTCTGTTAAGCTGAGAACATCATTTGATGTTTGTTGGAGAAGGCCTCTTTGTGTTTTTCATTAATTTCTACAATTGTGGCTGTATTAACCTCTGTGTTACAAACACAATTTCCGGCACTTGAGACCATGACAGAGCTACCTTGTGGTTGCAATACTTTGACAGTCTTTTTGTCAGCCACAGAGTGATGGAAACCAGAAGAAAACACACGTTAGATTAAATTTTCAAGCAAGTAGTGACGAACTCCTTGTCCTTGAAGCTTATATAAATAACTTTCCTGTGTTTTTTTAACCTGTTCCCCCCTCTCCCCAGCCACCCCAGCAGTGAGGCATGTCACTTTGATGGTTCACATCCATCTCCTTTTATTGATGTCCACTTTGTTATCTGCACAGGTCATCAATTTAGCTGCCTCTCTGGCAGCCGCTGGGAATGGCGGGGGCAGCTTTACAGGACTGGGTGTGTTGCGGGGGGGAGGCTCAGCTCGCTGTCGGACTTGTGGTTCCAGTCGGATGCCGGTACCAGGGATGTCATAAATCTTTTAGGTGACCCAGGTGAACTTTGAGGCTCAGAGCTAACTGAAAACTGATCAGGCATCTGTTTAGTTTAACAGGCCTTTTTCAGTGACAAGTGAAGGGTTCAACAAATGCTCAAACCAGATATATATTAGTTGAAAAACTAATGGCTTTTAAAAGAATGTTTGACAATTGTTTAGGGCTGTCTGTAGATCCATTATTCTGATAAACGACCAACTTGGTCTATGCCAAATGGGAGATGGCTAGTGAGAAAACAACCTCAGCTTTTATTTTATTTTTTTTCCTCCCCTGCTTCACCACATGCTCCCCATCTCTGGTGGCTTCATAAGAGCCACATGTGCCATGGGGGGCAGGAAGACTTAAAGAAGGAAGCAAAGGATACCTGCGCAGCTTACATTTAACCTCGCAATCAAACTGGAATTAGGCAAGGCTGCAGATGCCCTTGGTGACCTGCTATTGACCGCCTGAACTTCTAAGTTAGGGTCAGTTGGGGCCCCGAATAGGAGGTCAAAAGCTGGTCAGTGCTCTTCAGCTCCAGCATGTTGAATAGAGAGACTTTATTGTCATGATTTATGCAATTTGCACAGACAGGTTAAAAAGACCTTAAAACATGCCACAGTGCTCACTTACACTGGGTACACCATTCCACTTGGAAAATAAATTCTGATTGTCCATATGAAATCTCTAGTGGATGCACCTTGAAGTGTTTTACCCTCTGTACTCTAAAGATTCATTCTCACACTCGACCCCTGAATGTGACATGGTTAGTGTTTCCAGATTTATTTAAACAATACAAACTAACCAAAAAAAGCACTTGAAAAAGCTGATTCATTGCAAAGGCAGAATAACAATCAGCAATGAATTTTTTTTTAGGGGGGAGCAGCTAAACTCATAGAAAAGTTAAGCTCTTAAATCAGTCGCAGCAGTAATTTGAACATGGCAAAGGCTAATTGTTAACCAATTCACAGATATCAAAGTTTGGTATTTCCTTCTTGGTTTTTATGGACCTTCCTTTATGTACTAGAAGTTCTAGAGTTGATGGGAAACTGTCAGATCAATTATAGAGAACTAAAAAAATTAAGTGTTCTTATCACTTTGTAATCAAAAGCTCTTTTTTTGTGATGAAGTTTAATATAAATTAAATTCTTTTTAGCTTCCCCACCCAAAAGAGTTTCAATGTCTGTGCTGCCTGTTGCTCAAGCTCTAGGTGTTTCTTAAGCAGAAAACTGGCAGCAGTGACATGGATTTCCTGACAGACTCACCTCCAACCACCAGATTTATTTTCACTTGCAATCAAAGCAAGAAATTGAACCCCGGTTGTCGAAGGTGAAAGGATAGGACATTTTTAAAACCTTTTAGTGCCACCTCTTCATATCTCTTTGTTGTGTGTTTCTGTAAAGGTTATGCTACCTTGATTTAACATGTCTAATTTAACAAGATATTAGTCAATAATAGGGTATAATTGCATTCGACAAAACGAAGGGGAGGAAAACGCAAAATTTGTCAAGCTCTACTGAAAAAATGGCTTTAGCAAGCACGTAACTACTCATTTTCATAGGTATTTTAAGGACGCAGTTTTATTAAGGATATTCTATACCCTAAATTATATTTACATGAAGTGTATGAATGGCTGAGTGTGTACTGTTTGAATCGTCAGGTAAGTGCACCATTAATAATAAATATATTTATAACCAGCTATAGAACAGAGCAGCCATGGTGGTTAAATAATAATTTGGTTTTAGAAGAACTTATACACATTATTTAAAGTGATAGACTAGTCTGTCATAAGCATAATGCATATTTTTAAGTCTGCCAAAATATGGATTTATCTGAAAGCCTGGAATGGATTCAAAAGACAATTCTCAAGCCAGTAACAGACATCACAGCCTCTTATGAGAGTGTCTTTCTCTTGTAATGAAATATAAGAAAATCTATCAGCTCCTTACTTATTTAATTCAGAGATTAAGGTACACAGTGCTGACCACTGATTCACACTTAAAAGGGTCTACAAACAAGCAACAGGAGTAGAATATTATCTCTTACCAATCTGCAGAGCTAGCACTAACAGCTATGGTCTTGTTTTGGCCTGCTGTGAGTGCTAACTTAAAGGCAAGGCAGACAGCCTTCCCAAAGCACAGAAGAGTGCTATTTTTACCGTTACGTTTCCACCTATTACCATAAACTTGTCAGACTGAAGAACCAAAAGTTGTCCACTTGTATCATTATTGATCAATTGGTATTTTTTAAGGTATCGCCTTGAGTCAACTGGTGATTTCATGCTTTACTATCGGCTGTTTAACAGCCGGTAATCATTGACTGAGCTCGGGAACAGTGACAAAACTACCACAAAATAAATACTAGGAAAAAGGAGGTCTTAAGTGAGATACCCAATATCCCATGTCTTTGATTATATTGTACACTCAATGTGTAATAAAGTGTATAGTACAGATTAATTCTCAGCATTTCTTTCTTTGTGAAAACGACTCTTCCTGGTAGACTGTCTGTCCACCCAAATTCCCGCTGTTGTTCTCATACTATTCTCAATCTTCTGAGACAGTCAGCTGGTGGGACTGTCAGTATCTCATGGTCCAAAACTATAGCTGTTGGTTTATCATTGTAGATTTCAGGTAGGAAGTCTGTCCCACATTCCTAAAGACTCTATGACAGCAACCTAAGAAAAGAGAATCTCACTTCCAGGGACATCTAAATTTGTTTAGGCATTTGTGCAAACTAGGAAAGATTGAAACCCACCAGAGCAAAAGATTTTTTGGATGTTCAGTTCAGGGAAAGCTTCAAAGCTAATTTGAATCCTATCCAACTTTCACTTAAAACTTGAGCTAGATTTCTCACAGGAACAAGATCTTTCAATGTATTTCTGAAGTTCCAGATAGAATTGCAAATACTGCAATAATGGTGGATAATTCTTTGTGCATTGGTAGTTATGCAAAACAGAGCAATCCCAAAAGGAAAACCAAAATCTTCCCCAAACACTCCAAAATATTTTTTTTGTGATGGGTAAAATCACAAGTTTCTTTCAATATTTTTTTTCCTAAGTACAAAACATCGTCTAGATCAGCACTGAGAATTGTGAGAAGAGAGAATCTTACAGCTGTAGGGGGAAAACTTGGTTTCAAAAACATACTGAATTTCAATAGCAATGTTTTAGGAAGAATTCTGCATCTAAAATTAATGTGGTGCCCATGAAGAAGGAAGTACTTTTGATGTCAGTTAGTCAGATTTAGATCAATATAGTTTTGAAATTACAAAAAAATTTATGAGTTGTGAAGTGATAAATATAACCAGAAATTCAGTACAAGGAACCTGTTTCTTAACAATTGGAAAGTTTAATAAAGCCACAGGTTAGATACACATAATTTTCTGTATTTATATTGCAGTAGCCTCTCCAGGGACAGCTCATTAATTTTGATTCTCCTTATCACTGCCAATGCAAAATCCTTTTGACTCTTGCCATTTGCAGGACGGATTAGGAAAACCCCGGACAGCCCTAAGGTTTGGGCTGGGAAGGGTCTGCTTTTACTCCAGCGTATTGAGATGAGTTTTGGTGCATCTGAGGTCTGAGTTGGTGAAAAGTGAATGAAAAGTTGGATGTTATGATACTTGTACATTTGCATGTAAAATAAAATAAAAAGGGTTGCAAACTGTTTGGATTTGATCCAAACGGCAAATTTCAGTCCAGGAACAGATTGAGACTAAGCCTGCATATGGATGAAGTGGGTCCAAAGTGAAGGTTAATCTTGTTATTAATAATATATCACTAATGCTATGCTACAGAAACATAGCACATCTTTCATCTTTGTATGAAGAAGGGGCAAGATCAAAAGTGTTTTGACGCTTAGTGTTCACCTGAATGCAACATTTAAACTTCAAGTATCTGGTGCCTAACCCTGAAAACCAAAACTGTACATGGAGTTCCCCTTTTGGGGTTATCTGTGTTCTCTACAAAGAAATCCCAAAGTCGACTTACTGATGAGTTTTCTCACCTTTAACAACAGACCCTAAAGGCAGACTGTTAAGTGTTTTCCTTATATTTTGTCTTAGTTTTTTTGAAAAGCAAATTTTCAGTCTGCAAATTCATAAGCAGTTTGGACTTCCTTTGGGTGTTCAGCACTCTGTACATGTTGAGAAAGAAAGCTTAGCATTTTCAGTCAATTTTGTGACCACATTACTCATTCTGGCATTCAGAGTCATCTTTCCTGTCCTTTACAAAGAAGCTTGGAAACTGAGTTATTCTTCATTACCTTCCACAATTAAAACTATTTATTCTATTTGACTCCCTATATTAGTATCTTAAACATTTCATTACCATGCCAGGATTAGTGATTACTCAGACCAATGAGCACAGAGGAATCCCAAAACTCTGCCAATGTGAAACATACTCTTGAGTGACTTCTATAGGAGGATGTTCTAAATAACTAGATTTGTAGCTAGGTTTTACATTTTAACATGAGAGCAGGTGGCTTCTTAGTTTTATCTTCTGGGAAAACCCTGGAACAGACAAACGTTGACTTTGGCCTTGTGGCTTGCAGAGAAAGTAATCTCATGGACCTCATATAGGGTGGCTTTACCTTCCCATAAAAAGAAATCTATAGCCTTAAACTCAGGTATTTAGCTTATTTTCATGAGGCTAATTGTAACTTGTGTTCAGAAGTGCCCCATGAGAAGTCAGGGTAGAAACAAAAATACTATCTGCTTTTAAGCAGACCATGAAACCTCCGTCTTAAGGTCAAAACGGAGGTCATAAAGAGAATAACATGGGTTCAGCATGCGGTGCAGCTGCTGTATGTTGTATTTAGTCTGCGAACAAAAAAGGAGCTTTTGTTTCCACTACTGTTACTCCCTGCATCTTTCCAAGCCGTTTCTACCCTCCGTTAACAGTTAACTTTAACGTGTACACAAGTGGCAGACAGCTATTCACTTTAAAATATCTGATTTCAGAAATAAAGCAATCATGATAGAAGCTTAATAGGCTGAATCTCTCTTGGAAACATGTATTTGTGAAGGCACATGCTCTTACAGTGGCAAAACCATCTTTTTGGTGGCATAAATCAGTAACTCTCATCATGTGGTGGCATAGCATTAAATTATGTTGTAGAGGAGGAATCAACAACAGAACAAGTTCTGGCTTACTTATATTAGGGCAGAAGATCTAAGGAAAAAAAGTGTGGTTTGTAAGGAGCTAAATTGAGAAGAAATCAAATGCCTAACCCCTCTTTAGTGCTATATCCCTCTCTGACTCCACAGTGACCAACTGGACAAGACATTCAAGGGTTTGTGGTTTGTTTTTTTTTTTGCAATGAATACTAGGAAAATGTTGGAAAAGGCACATTCCAGAAATGAATGGAGAGGACTGCACAGATTCAATCCACTAAACAGAACCATGGAAAAAAATCTAATTCCATTATTCAGATGCTGCTGAGTGTATTTTACTTTAGGGAAATGTATTTCTACTCATTTTCAGTAACTCTATAGTCCATTTCAGCCTCTGTGCTTGAAAATTAACAGCACGTTAACCGGACGATTACCTGTGCTTGTGGAACTGTCTGTTTAGGATTAGGCCATTAAATATTGATGGAGATAATTGTTCCTGCACTTGAGCAGCAGAAGGATAGAACTGAAAGTAGTTTAACCTGCATTTGCATTTATGCTTGGCAGACAGAGCTGAGTTTGAAAGTGCTGAACACCCAGTATTGACTTCTGCACAGTTCACATTCCAAAGCATCACTGATCACAGAGATCAGTCTGATCAAATATTGCAGCAAAGGTTAAAGCAAAACATATCAGCAGCAATTTCTCACATCAAATCAAAAAAATGCAATGGCAATACATAAAAAAAATGCATCTAAGTGTCCTTTGGTAATTATGTTTTCTTTGTCGAAGGCTCATCTGTCACAATTTCTCATGATTCCAATTTTAAGTGTCACTTTTTGTCTGCATGTACTTTTCAAATTGTGTGTAGCTTGAACAGCAAGATTTCCAAAGACAGCTATGCACTGGAGGAGTGCTGGCTTTTCATTTCTCGCATGTTTTCCGTTAATTTTATGTTTTAACTTCTGTCTCTAAATCAGAAAGTTTGTGAATTAACTCTGTGCGGTATACATTAGCCAGGAGGAAATAATTTGCTCACACCAGGTTTTCTACTTCGTTAGGTAAGACAATTTATCATGCAACTCGCTGATCAGATAAGGAGGACCTTATCCTAAGATCATGTAGTCCCCTGCACCATTTTACTCAGTTACTCGAAATAAACCAAATATGAGCTTTTTGCAAACGTGATGTGGCCAAGATGCGCCAATGTGAAACAGCTGACAGTTGAGCTCACAAATATAATTTATGTGAAGTGTGCAGCATGTCTTGAGGGACAGCTGTCCTTATGGGGTGATGTTCAAGGTGCATTAAAGAATTGAATGGACCTGTTCTCTGCAAGCGGTTGTATGGGTGATGTTCTCTGTGACTTGTATATGTGAGTGATGCATAAAAAACCATCCACTTCAATAACGTGAATTACCTCTGGCTTTATAAACAACCGCTAAAAATTTGTGTGTTGCTCCCTAGGGAACTATACTTGAATGCGACCAAAGTGTCTGGAAGTTATATCACATTAAAAAAAAAAAAAAGCTGCGGTTGTTAATGAAGGGCCTCCTACCCTGGCTCTGAATATGATGCCCATATATCAGAGATCTCTGACAGCACCTGCCACTCAATCTGGACACAGGAAATATGGGATTCCAGGCAGATGAGAGCTGAAATTGAAGCTCCAAAAACCTTCCTTGTGCAAGTGGTGCAGCTGCTTCGCTTCGCATTTCAGAGCACTTGAACTCTGCAATCTGCCACATTTTTAGATGGCTACATGTGCAGAGGGTAAAAAAGGTATCGTGCCCTAGGTAGACAGCAGATGCAGGGATAAAGAAATGTCTCCACTAAGAGAAAAAGTAAATGGAAAAAAAATTTGGAAAAAAGCACAAATTGGGAGGCAAGAGAAGGAAATTAAAGAGAAGCTATCAGAACAAGCAAATGAAATAAATCTGTTCACCCAAGACAAAAGGTTTAATTCTGTGAATATTTTCCACAAATGTTACAAGAACAACATATTCACTCTTTAAAAGCATCTTTGCGTCTATAAATCTGCCCAAAGGTACAAATCTTTTAGGTACAAATACTAGGGAGTCTAGGAAATTAAATACAACCTCTATATTTGCACATTTTGATAATAAAACAGCTTGCTCAATGTTATTTCAGGATGAAGTCTGCTTAAACTCAGATTAACAACACATAAATACTAGGCTACATAGGAGATATAATATGAAAAAGCCAAGCCTAACATTTTCACAAACGCTCTTGGTGCTCTTAGTTTTCCTAGCTCCAGGTCTGTATTGTAATAGGACCACAAAATGATGAAGATTTTGCTCAGAGAAGTCTCTTCTTCACTTTTGGTCAAACAGTTATTTATAGCCTGATCCTACTGCACAGACTCCTAAGTGACACTTTCCCGTTGACCCCAATAAGACCAGGATTGCTGCTTTAAATGCCAACTTCTTGTTGAATCTACAGGAGAACTGATGGCAGTATAGCTTTTAGAGAAATGTCTTAAATGAGGAGGCAACTGGTATGTTCAATGAAAGAATACAGCAATTTAATGAAAAGAGTAAGGAAAATCCACACATTTGCAAACATATATATATATATATAAGAGGAAGTCATATGAAAGATTTAAAGAAAAGTTTGGTGTCTGTACTGTCCACCAGCAGAGAGCTTTATTCAGCAAGAACTCTTTGGCTTTGTGCATGGAAGAGTACAGTTTTAATCTGCTGTGGTTTAAGAGAAGAGAGGAAGAGGAAGATGAAAAAGTCAGCAGGTTGGACAGAGAAAAATAAGCTCAATAATAAGGAAAATTGGGTTGTAGGCCAAAGGAGTATCTGTATAGAAATGAGGTCTTGTAAAACCTGATTCTACAAAATCAGATATAGGAATAACTTTATGCTCCATTGAGAAAAAAAAAAAGATGAGAAAAAGAGCACTCAAACTAGCCAGAATTGGCAAGAAAAATCAAATTCAGAGTAAGATACCTTCATTAAACAAAATGGTACCCTACAACTGGTAAGCCATTTCAGCAGTTTCATATTGCTTTGGAATTTGTCAGACAGGGTAATGAGAAGAAATTGTCTTTCTATGAGACACACAATAGGAAAGGAAAGAAATGTACTGACAGCATCAAGTCAAACTTGGTATTGGAAGGAGGTAAAAAACGGTGAAACCTGAACAGCTGATAGAGAGTAGGAAAGAGAAATACAAGGAGGAAGATTTCAATGTAAACACGACAGCCCAGAGGCGTGAAATGGAAACTTTGGCAGTCGTTTAGGAACAAAAAAACAAATACAGAAAACATGTGGGTAGCTTCAGAGGCCTCTGCTCATGTGACACTGTGAGAGTCTGAAGTAGCTCCAAGTCAATTTTTGGAAGGTCTTTGAGGAATGAGAGCTTCTCCACAGTACTGCACATGGCTTTCCTGGAAAGGCACTGTGGATCATTGACTCATATCTCAAATTTAAGAATAGGACAGGAACATGGCAAAGGCTCACAAAATGTTCTGAGAGCACAAAGTCATCTGATCTCTACTGATGTTCATCTTCTCACACTGTAGAATTAGCCATTGCCTGAATTTTGGAGGGGACAATCTTTTGGACAGATATGGAGAATAGTTGCATCCAGAAAGAGTGGAAAAGGGAACTCTTTAAATAGAGTGGCAGAAGATTGTGGAAGCTGTAAAGGAAGTCTGCTCATGGATGAAAGTACGGTGAGAAGGCTGTAAGGTGGCAGATGAATCATGGATGCTAAGTGTTCAGAATCCTGGTGTAGGACGCTCTAAGATGGTGACTCAGGACCCAGCACAGCCTTGAAATGAGGAGAAGGTTGTCATCTCCCTAGAGCTTGTTTAATTTCAGGATTTGTTGTAAAATATCACACTGAAGTTTGCTTTCCCACAGAAGGTCTGCAAATCTCACTGTTGATTGTGAACAGTCTTTTTAACACTTCTTGCTCCTATAATTCAGCTGAAAATTGGAGATCCATGAACACAGACAAAAAAGAGAAGAATGTGCAAGTCAGAAGCAAATGCCCCAGTTTTCTCCAAGCCTCTCAGATTAATCTTTCTTTTATTACAATATCTCCCTTTCCTTTCTCTCTTCTGTGCTCCTTCTTTTTGTGTCCTTCCTTTCTCAAGTGCTGCTTCCCCCTTTCTAGTGTTTCTTTTTCTTTGTCCTAACAAACTGCTTTTTCCCCCATTTCTATAAATTTCCCACTATTTTGTTCTAGCCCACCATTAGTACAAGGACACCTTTCCACTTTGTTCTTGTCTACCTTCCCTACCTCTCCTCTGTTGCACTGTCTTCCTTCATTTCTATTTTCTTTGCTTTTTCACTACATTCTCTGTGCCGGAACTTCAGCAAAAGATCAAAAGGGAAAACCTGGCAACACAAATTAGAGATTTGATGGCAGCCAAGTGTAACTAAATAAAAATGCTCTTGCATTAGCCACAGTTACTAACAGCGTTTAATTGTTGGTGATCTGTAGTTTTTACTAGGTGAACAAGAGGTTGGAAAACATAACTAGGCATAGCAGGCAGCACAGTAAAAATTGCATTTCCTCATACAAGCTTGTTCAAAGCAGCACTTCTTTTGTGGGCATTTTTTTTTCTTCTTTCGTATGAAGTGAAAGCTTAAAACCCATTTATTGTAAAATATGGTTTAAGACACAAATTACCTAAACTTGTATTCTCCCTCCCCAGCCCTCTCAATGAATATAATCTCATTTCATTTTCTGTCACTAAAAGATGTGAGAATGACATTTACTGATTAGAGAATTAGTATTATTCTACACAGCTTGTTTTAAAAGTTGCAGCCCCCCAGATGTTGCTGCTGTCAGTAGAAATGCAATGCTATGCATGTTCACACTTCACTGTGCATTAAAAGAATGATTTATAAATGTATGAGATGCATAACACTATGTCTGTATGGAAATATTATTCTAACATACCTTAATTGTATCCAATAATCACATTTTATAACCTTTTAATTGACTAGTATTTAGTGTTCGGCAATTAAATGACTGCAGCCAACCATCCATTGAAGTTAATTATCTGTAGATTGTGCTGGTCACTTTAAGTATTTCTTGTACTATGGTCAGGACGTGGCGTTTTTCCAGTTTCTTAATGGGCTACATTTAGAAAGGGAACTACAACAGACCCGTTATCGGTAGCATGGGTATTACAGAAGAATAACTCTTATGACAGCAATCTTGTTAGAGGCTGCTGTGAACAACATTCACCATGGGCCATATTAAGCTGTCAGTATAGTTACTCTGATTTACACCAGCTGAGGATCAGGACACATGTATGATTGCAAGGGATGGTAACTCTTTTAGATGCATCAAACCTTTCCAGATAAAGAATGTCAGTATAAAGCATAGCTGAGTTAAAAAAAAGTGTTTCTGAAAACAGGGAAGTAAGGTAAGAATAACTACACTGAAGATAGTGCTAGTTCCTCTGCATTCATCTCCATGTAGGGCACAATATGGTCCTCTACAGAAGGACCAGTTGAAGGTCCTGAAAGCTTACCATCAGTGCAAAAACAAGATTTAAAATTGAGAAAAATATAAAATCAGTCACTCATGTCAAGCAGTGTTCTGTATGCTCAAAGAATGCAGCAGAAAATTAACGTGATGAAATTAACTCCTGAAATTTTCTCCCATCTATATTTAATTATTTTTCTCTGTGAGGCCAGCACGGCTTACAAACATTAGCCCTTTGAGAACGTGTTGTACGTGCCATTCACAGAAATACAGCAGGGTAATAGAAACTGAGTCTACAAGTTTTCTTCTTTCATCTTTCTACATTACTTTAGGCATTTACCATATAATGAAGATCTTTACAACTACAATATCAAACTTTCACTCATTGATCCAAGATTGCAATCTGCAATTCCAAACAAAGGCAAGGATGTTGAAACACATCCTTCAACAGAGCAGTTACAATGGACCAGTGTAAATAACGGCTGTGGAACTGGGGTTTTTATTTGTGATTTTGAAGAGCTTGGATTGAAATTACAGTCTGGGTCAAGCCCACTTTGGGACTATAAACATCTTTTCCATTATTTACTAAAATTCTCATGCAAAAAGAAGCTGTGGCCGTTATATTCAGTCTCCTGACTTCAACAAACAAAAATTAAAAAATCATATACAAAGAATTTGCAAAGAAAATATGCTTAAATATTCATTTTGCCAGTAGTATTTTGTCTGGTCTCCCAATAGCAAACCTGAGTTGTACATATTTACAACATTAAAATATTTTAAAATAATTTCTGATGTATAGAGCTAAGTTATCTCAAATGGATTTTGTTGCTTTTTTACAAGTAATATTGGTTTATTGCTCCAAGTTATTTTTGTTGCCTTGTGTTGGGAAGATTATAGAGAAAAACTGAAAAGAACTTATCTCTGGGGAAGTTCATGGTATTCTGGAAAGAGAAATCCTTTTATAAAAAAAAGGAGCAAAGAAGACAGAAAGGATAATCTTCACTGGACTGATCTAGTTAAAGGCAAACTCAAGAATGCAAACAAACTTCTTAACAAAGGAGCTAGAAGATCATTCATGGAACTTGCTATAGTAATGGGTAGGGCTCCAACAACACAAACAAATATAGTCATGATATCTGAGGACTCAAATCAGCTAAGATGTCAGTTCCTTTCTTTCAACTTAACACTGTTCCTCTGCCAAGGAACAGGAGATTGCAATTTATATACTGAAGAAAGAGCACCCAGAGCTAAGTGGTTCCTTAATGTCAAATTATCTGATTAAGAAACAACCAGAATTTTTAGTTCTCGAGTGCCAACAAATGGCACACAATCAGAGAATCTCTTGAAGAGGGCCTCAAACCTCTTTGCACACTTCTTACTAAGTCTACACAACCATTTTTTCAACATAAGGCGAAAACTAGTCAAAGGCTACGTAAACTCACACATTCTATCCATCCATCTACCTCTCTTGCACACAACTGTTTCAACAAATGCAAGCCAAGCTGAAAATGCATCCATGACTCAGACAAAAAAACAGGTATTTGACCTGTGCAATGTGCCTCATAAGTGTTTGACTCTCAGTACTACGTGGACTCATGGATTTGTTTCTACAAAGTTTCATCTGTAGTCCTACTTGTATGTCTCTGCCCTATCATTTGTCAAAGTGTCCCAACGTTAATAAAATAGTGCATCCATACAAAACTCTCTAAAAAATCCATGGCTCCATCCCAGTGATGGAAGATTTTTTCCAAAAAAATCCCCCAAAAGTACTGGATTCCAGACTTCAGAGTCATACACATAAGTGACCAGTTTTCATTGCACAGCCAGCTCATCTCTCTTACCTCTTCCGCTGTATGTGTCGGCTATAGTACTGTTTTTGCCAGATGTGTGCCTGTGATTAATTGTGGCTTACCTAGAAACCACCCAGATGAATGAGACTTGATTACATCTGCCCAGCTCAAGCCAGCTACATTAACTGGGTGTGAACTGGATTGAATTACACAACATGGTTCATTTAATCATAGGAAGAGGTAGATTTTATTATAGGAAGAGGTAGGAAGAGGTAATCACGATGAGCAGACTGAGAAACTAATGAATTCTTCAAAATCTACATTTATTTTTTATCTTCTAGTTAATTTTACTCTATAAAAGAGTAGAAGGACAGACACACAAATATGGGGTAAGTTACCGTTCCTTGCTTGAGGTCATAGAAATCTCTAACAAGATGACAGGAACATTTAAGCTGCTCTAAATCCTTTGCTTTCATCTAATAATACATGGGATGAAACCTGTTTATTTGCAGAGAAGACGACTGAACAAAAATTGAGCAATATTTACCTCTAAGAAAGTTGAGACCTTTCTCTCCAAGAACATTTTTGAAGGTATGTTTTATAATAGTTACTCTGGCATTCACGTTGAGTTGCTGATGTCCAAATGTAAGATATTAGCTCTCTTTGCATTTAAATGAGAGTTGAAAGAGGTCCAGTGGAAAATGATCAGTAATTTATTCTTTCATGGTTGTCTGAAGAGCTAATAGATACAATGCTTATTATAAAAGTGTTAACAACAGTTACCAATGATCTAACAGTCTCAAAATCCTCAGTCTTTTTTCATCAGGACAGCCTCTGATTTGTATTTTATATTATTGCTTATTGCACTTCCTTAGAACCACTACGTGGCTTGTTCTTAATGGAAGCAACAAAATATGTTTGTAAATGGAAGTTTATGACTTTAAAACTGGTGACGAACACTTTCAAGATATGAGTAGGAAACTAACAGAAAGTTAAACTTAAGTATCACTAAGTCTCACACATCATAATCGTTCAGGCTCAAGAAAGCTGGAAAAAGACATGATGAACATCTGAATATTTGATAGAAACTGCTAAGAAGGTATCAGTCTGAATCTGACTGAGCTCGGTAACTGAAGGCAAGTTGAGGTCCTAATGCCAGTGTGGCACTTCACCTGAGAAAGGAGTGCAGCTGAGGCTGTTTTGTTTTCAAACATCATCAGATTTGAAACGGTTGGCTCTGCTCGGTTAACTGTTTCAATAACGCTATCTTAGTTAAAGTTTTCCCAACCAGGTTCCCATGGTTTCCCACCCTATCCCATCCCCTTACTGAATGCATTCGCATGCACTCAGAAGGAAGTGTGAGCTGGAATGTGTCCTGCCACCAGCCCTGGGGCTGTGTTATTTCGTGTGTATAAGGCTATCCGATCTTACACATTAACATGTGAAACTTCTAGAGAGACTTTCCTTTTTCAGAGCCAAAAAATCAAGCCAAATTCATGCATTTTTTTTTACTTAATAGAGAAACTGCTTCAAAAAAAATTATGTTATAGATTTGTTTATATGATGCATGCAGGAGGTGAAAAGGACAGTACACAAGACTTCAGTTTCCTGAAAGCCAACTGTAACTGCTTTCTCTCATTTTATGTTCATATTTTACAGAAATTATGTTGCAAATGCATCTAAGTGGCCCTATTATAAGTAACGCACCCTGACTCCTTTGATTCTTGGGGAGCAGGTAGTGTCACGAGATGGCGAAACAACAAACTGAAGAAAGTATGGTAATCCTGTGCCACACAAAATTAAGTACTTAGAAGATTCTGATATTTGTCCTGTTCTTAGTTACAAGCTTTGGAGAAAAGGGTTGTATATCATACACAGAACTCCAAGGGCAGCTTTGTTGGTTTATTAATCCTAGTGTAGAATCAGATCATACAAATAATTTGAGTGATTTGGTAATGTGATTTGGTAATGTTCTGATTAATGCATTACCATGAACAGAAGAGACAGATTAACCATACCATGGATTGTAACATGCTAATTCCTCACTATAGCTCTAACAACTAGGTCACATGCAGTTTCAATTATTTTACATGTTTGGCAGCCATTCTTCCCAATGGAACAATAAGCATTAACACAATAATCTGAAAGAAGCTTATAAAACCATGGTTGACATACGTTTTCTCTGTTAAGAAATATTCGATGCCAGTTTTTTTTTAACCACACAAACTTCTACAATTGAAAGATCTTGATTTGAATGCCTTAAAAATGCTTTCAAATTTGTCATTCTCCACTAATATGTTGAATCATTGATATTCCACTAAATTAGCATTATTTCAGGAGAAAATAATGAAAAATTATGGGCAGCAGGAGTTAATGTGCTCTAATGAGAATGAGCTCTTCTGAATTAAGCAGTGTTTTAAATTGGAGACACTCGGTAGAAGACTGCTGCTACAACTGCTGCTGCTTCTAATAATGCATTGTGCTTCACACAGAGCTCTTCACTTAGAGACTCCCAAACAATTTAAAAGGCTGTGAATATCACACTCATGGAGGTCACGTATGGAAAAACTAAAGCTGAGAAGTGAATTGACCAAAGAAACAAAAAGAATCAGAGGTAAAGTCGGGATAAAAAGTTCCTGTCTCTTCCATCCATCCTGTCAAAAACACAATTCTTAAAAAAATGGAAAAAGTATGCTTTCATTTGTTTCCATCATTTATGTTTTAGTCCATCTTGGTCAGCTATTCTGCTCATTAAGCTAAACATGATCCATTGTCCTATGCCAACTTATGAACAATGAATCAACACAAAATCTGGAAAACTTCTTCAGCTCCATCACATTGACTGGATGAAAAAGTTATACAAGATCAATAGAAGCGCTCTGCAGGTTTTACAGTGGAAGAGGTTGTGTGTCCCACACACCCCCTTGCTTCCCAAGGCAGAAAGTGGGTAAGTTGTCCTTGCCCAGCTTCGTTGTGCAGAAACTTTCTCCTCCAGTGGGACCATAGCTTCTTGGGAAGGGTAGCCATTTATCACAGCCTTAAATTAAAGCATTCCTTGGACACAAATGTCTTTTTCTTCCTTTGTCTAGTTACTGAGGGGAAAAGTGAGAAGGAAATGTCAAAACAGTGAAACAGTGGTGTATAGAGAGCAGTCACTTTGGAGCTCAACCAGCTTTTGTGAAGGTCTCGGCGATTTGTCAAATGGTTGTGGCATAAGTCAAGCCCTGAGGTTGAAAGGTCTTGACCTAAGGAGTGCTGAAATCAGGCAGTATAAGCAAGAGGGCTGCTAGAATTTTCAGCTGTAGTGGAGATGAACAATGATGGGTGCTGGACACAACAAAAACTCATCTGCATAATTCAGGTAAGGAATTTTATTGAATCTGACAAGTATGTGACAGGCTGAGAAAGAGAAAAAACCATGCTCTTGCTGGGAACCTTTAAAGCTCTTCAGTTAACGTATGTGGAAATAAATGACAGCTAATCTCTCCACTAAAAAACTGTAAACAATGCCATTTTACACAGGGCTTACCCGTGACCTTTTCATAGATCAGGTTATCCACTTTCAGGCCAGGCCACAGAATTTATGGCAAACAATGCAGCGAATTTAGATTGCTCAGGAAGAGCTTTGCTTCTCTCAAATGCTTCAAGTAGGGTTGCTACTCACTTTGGCAGGTACGCTCCAGCAGAGAAGCTATCACTTAAATCTGTTGAATGACTCCTCGTGGCACAAGGAAAATCAACATGGAAACTTTCCAGTGAAAGTTTTTTTGGGGTTTATTTTTTTTTTTAAGTTTTGGCTCTCATAGGTCATCCTGCAGCTACAAATCTCAAGCCAAAAGGTCATAAAGTGACAAGACAACTTTTCTGCACTGAGACCTGTTGATACCATGAAAGTGACCAAAGCTTTAAAAATCCTTCATCAATCCTGACATGTCAAGATTCCCAGATTTTTTTTTAATTATTTTAACCACTAGCCTCTAATTTAAGTCTTGTCTAGGTAAACAATAAAGTTTAAGAAGAATATATAATCGGTGCTTTTCAAAATATAAATCAGATGCTGGCCGCTGGCTTCAGGGGATAAAATATTTTTATGTAGCCTTACTTCACAAGCATTAAGCCAAATATAACCTTAATAAACATAAAAGTCTCAGAAGCAATGACTGAAAATCAAATCTATCCTCTATGTGATGTTTAACCTAGTAAAATAAAACAAGAAATTACCTTGCAGGCAAGCAAGCTCTTTTCCTTTTGAGAATATCTGTGTTCTCAAATGTTCTTTCTTAACACTGAGTTCCCCACAAAAAGTAGCACTTAGTATCTATATAAAGAGGGTTTCTTGTCAGATGCAGACCCCTAAGCCTGACAAGAAAACAATTTGCTATACAGACAGCTAAACACTTGGAAGGAAAGCTCAAAATCTAGAGGAACACAATTGCAACTATGATTTGCAAGAGCAGAAATTTGACTCTAAAATACTCTTCAAATAAATACAAAACCAAAGATTAGATTGATTTTGTTGAGCATGAGTCACAAAATCCCCTGAGCACTTCCCTGGATTACTGGCACAGCAATTTCTGCTGCGTACAGCACACATTTATGTTTTTACCAATCTGTGGATCATTCTACCTAATGGAAAGCAGTTAAGAATCCTGGCTGGATCAACTGTGGATCTTGGTGTTATAAGCAGTCCAATGCATAATTCACAAGGCTTAATGAATATTCCAATTCATGACAGCCAACTGGCTCCATAGGTCACACCTCCCAGTCTCATATAAATAAAGAATGAGATACTGGAAAGTGTACCAGCTGAACCCTACTGAGTGCCAAAAACATGCATATTAATGAGGCACAATAAAAGATATACTTGACTCTCAGGAAGTGCCTTTTTTGTTTTTCAGCTTTACAGAGGGAGAGGAAAAGTTTGCGGTGCACTTTTCGATATGTGGCACTGAAAGCAATGCAAAGCTTTTCCCCCCTGGGGCAAAGAGGGAATTGGATTGTGGCAATGATGGCGTTTCACATCCAGCCTCATCAGGTCTATGATATCCTCCATCATTCCCACCACAAAAGCAAAATCCATGCTGGAAATATCCCCACCCTCTGCTCCCATGTTCCTCTGCAAGTCCCCGTTCGGTAACTAAGGAGAGGAAGTGCTTCGGCAGTGCTGTTCTTTTATGTGTTCTGTTTAGACCTTGGAACAGGATGAATGGTAGCTTAGATGAATGCATTTGTGCCATTTTTCTTGGCCCCAGACAATGTTTCCTCACTACCATGACATCTGAACAGAAGGAGAAAACATCTCCCTTTTGTGGCAAGCTAATTTAATTTGTACCTTCCACCTAGGGGTAAATATGTTTGTCTTTCTAAGCTCTCTTTGCCCACTTTCTTTTCTCACGGGAAACCCTGCTGAGTCAAAAGCAGGATATTGCTTAGTGCTCTAACTTTATTTTAAAGTAATTTAATTTTAAGCATACTCACACCCATCCTAAAGTGAAGTAACTGCAGGAGCTCTGCTGGGACAGCCTTAATGACTTTTGCATGTCTTGTGTCAGAGACATCAAGGGCTTGTTGTTAGGGAGGTATTTGTCTTTTAAAATAAACACTTTAAGACTAGACTTCTGTTTTGCAGTATCCTCAGCGCAAAATGTGTTTCTTTATTTTTCAAAAATCCTACAGCTTTGCACATTGACCTACCACCTTTAAAAACCAGCATTACGAACGATTGGCCTTTGCTCTTTGTTGATCTGGTGTTATATGTGATTTGACCTTGTTTTGTCAGAAAACTTTGTAAAAGGATTTAAAATAAACACTGCATATTTTTTATATGGAAAATGGCGGTGAAATATGACTCATCTCTGATTTATGTATGACTTCCTTAAACTGGCAAATATCTTAAATTAAGGGCATTATTTAATCCAGCACTAAAAAGTTTCTGTAATTAAAAAAGCAATATAACGTAAAGAGTGTGAAAAGAAAACTGAAATCTAAACTAAAGCGTCATTTAAAGCCCATTTTGCTCATAGAAACACCACAACTTCTTCTATTTAAACCTTAATCTCATATTAAAGTGGAAATGACACATGCAAGAACCTAGAGATTAAGCAACTTCTTGCAATTTCTTCCCTTTAAAAAATTCCATTTCAGTATTCCAGGTAAATATTTTGTCATCCTGTCAAATAAGAAAAATAAAGCATACAGCACTTAAAATGATAAAGTGTATTTCTAACACATGCAGTAATAAATCTCACATGTATCGATTTTGCCTGTAGTTACCCATTATTCGTTATTTGCATAATGTTGTATCAATAGCTTTTCACAATGATTTTGCACTCCGTGTTCTGATCAGAAATGTGCATTTCTGTCACGTTCAGAAAAGAAAACATACAACACTTAAAATGACAAAGTGTATTTCTAATATCTGCAGTAATAAATATCACAGAAAATGTGACTTTACCTGCAGCTGCCAGTTACTTGTTATTTCCGTAATATTTTATCACAATGATTTGCACTCTGTGTTCTGGTCAGAAATGTGCATTTATCGTCAGCAAATCACACAGAATTACAGGCAAAAAAACCTTAGAATCAGTCACAACGTTCAGAAAGATTAATCATGACAATACTGCTGTTTTGCTTGGGAAAACTTTGCTCCATCCTGTTCCTATTGCCTCAGTGGTTTGTTTTTATAAACAAGCTGCGTTTGTTAGGAAAAGGAAGCAGCTCTCTTATTCAAACTTATGGTTTTTTGAGTCTAAACATGCAATACCGTGAAAAACAAATAACACCCAATGTGTGCCCTGGAGCAAGAGGAGAAAGTGCAACTGCCTTGCCTGCCCTGCTCTGCTCAGTGCATAAAATACATAAGATATAAAATGGAAAAAAACATCTTTCTTCACCCTTGTAGTGGGCTGTTCAGTCAAAACCCAGCACTGCCATGCATGCATGTATGATTTTACATCAGTTTGGAGGAAGAAGGAAGCATTTCCTGGCGCAGAATGGTGCATCTCCGCATCCCTGGAAAGAGATGGATCCAGAAGCAAAGCTAAAGGGAAGTTGCTGCCCTCATGCCTTGCTCCACTGCAGCTCTTACCCAGAATTTGGACCTCAGAAGCTTTGCCCAGACGAGCATGGACCTCACACCTGTGTTAACAAATACATGGTGGCCCATGATGGGGGTCAGGTGATGTCTACCATGTTAGATAAACCAGAATAGAGGTGCAAAGAGAGGGAGAATGGTGAAAAGAAAGAAAGAAAGAAGGAAAGAAGGAAAGAAGGAAAGAAGGAAAGAAAGAAGGAAAGAAAGAAGGAAAGAAAGAAGGAAAGAAAGAAGGAAAGAAAGAAAGAAAGAAAGAAAGAAAGAAAGAAAGAAAGAAAGAAAGAGAAAGAGAGAGAGAAAGAGAGAGAGAGAGAGAGAGAAAGAGAGAAAGAGAGAAAGAGAGAAAGAGAGAAAGAGAGAAAGAGAGAAAGAGAGAAAGAGAGAAAGAAAGAAAGAAAGAAAGAAAGAAAGAAAGAAAGAAAGAAGGAAGGAAAGAAAGAGACTCTGAAGTACTTCTCCAAGTTTTTTTCACCTACTGGCCTCTTAAGTTCACAGTGCTTCAAACAAATCAGTTCGAGGTCTGGAGCTTTCGCTTTAAACGCCAAAGCTGGCTCTCAAGACCTGGCCTCTGACAAGGGTGGAAAACCTCATTAGCAAAACCCCTTAAATGTTTGCTTTGTTGCGCAGTAAATTTGTCAGTCTTTCAAGGGTTATAAAGTGGCCACGAAATGCCTGGTGTTAAGAAGATAGTTATCTTTAAGGCTATAAAAAAGTATTTCCAGCCTTGTTGCTGAACTGTGTAAATCAAGGCCATCCATCCCTCCATTACAAACTAAGGTCTTAAGGCCGATATGGACAAAGGACTTGGTTGTTTATGCAGCAACAACATCTGCTTACACTCAGCCTCATTGTCAAAGAGCTGTTGGTTAAAAGCACAGGATCTCCTTTCTCTCCATTTCATGCTGTATTATGTTTCATGCGGGAATATCTAGTCTCTGAGGCTTGCCCATTGCTTTTATCTGCTGGACTTTAAAAGACTTTAGCTGCTGCTAGCGAGAATCTGATCATTGCCTCCCAAGCAGTCCGGAGGGCGCGTTTTTTTTGCTGGACACTTGAAAAATTTCTTTTGGTCTCCAGACACCTTTCTGCAAAGTATTAGCTTTCCTGTGCTGCTCTGAAGCTAAAGCTCCTGTGTAAACAGCTCTCCGGTTCAGGTTAAGATAAAATATGGCGGTTGGATCTAAATTACAAAAATGCTATGTGCACACAAGAAAAGACTATTAATTACGCTCAAGCCACAAAACACCCACATGTTGTCCGAATTGTACTACTAGCATTGCTATAAAATAAAATATTTCTGAGCTTTGCTTTCTGACACAACATAGCTTTTCTTAAACCCACATTACTAATGCAGTGAGAACATCATTTACAGTTTTTTTTTTTTGAAGAGAAAGCACCTGAAGAAAAGAAACTGCCCTGCAAATTAATAACGTTTCATTTTGCTGCTCTGTCTCTCCTGCAGCATGCACTCAAAGACAGACAATGCTTAATGGATAAATTTAAATACTCGTATGGTAAATGTTGCTCTCCCTAATCTGCAGGGGATAGTGGATTCAGACATCCTGTACAGCTCTAAAAATGCACGTCCAGAATAAACTCAAGACATATTTACAACTTACATAAGAAAACCGTGATGTAGTTGACTGTTTTTCCTTGAGATGGCATTTTCACAATTGATTTTACTGAAGCATCACAGCACATGTTTTAATAACAAAATTGTGGAAATCACAGCCTGACACCTGTGTCATGCACAAAAATTTGAACAGATTTTGCACAGGAAAAAACGTGTCAAGTTTGGCATCTGGCTAATGTGCTCTGCTGAGATGGCCTAAAACTTTAACAAGAAAAGAGAATCCAGGTGCAAAAGAGACTCAAGGCAGGGAGGTGAGGGCAAAGTGCAGAAAAAGCAAAATGGCAACTCAATGGGCAGGGACCTGGAAGGCATCCTGGGAAAAAAATACCCCAAAACAACAGCCTTCAAAATTGGAGCGGTGGGTGACATAAGGATTTCTGAGAGTCCAGCCTCCACATATTGCCTCCATTTGCATTGTGCAATGCTTTCTTAAAAGTAAACAAGCCCCACTTAAAATAATTTTGCTGTTTTAAGTTATTTTCCCTGACTTGTGTTTCTGTTCTGGAAAGTTGCTGCTTTGATATTTACGAACTTCTAATTTCTGCTGTGAAATTCCATGCACAATGGAAATAAATGTGTCTCTCTTCCAGCATTTTAGCTTAAGCAATTTTTCTATCCCCCTGCTTTTTACACATGCAGTTGTTTATAAGGAACAAATCTAGCTCTATGTTATCAATGAAGGAACTTCCGTGGCTAGAAAAAAAGTAAAATTTTATTTTGTTCGTAGCTGGAGAATAAGTAAACAGCAATGGGCCTGAGGGAGCATCCCCTCTATCAACAAGAGCGTCTTTCCACAAAACCTATCCCTCTATTTATTCCACGAAATGTTGCATATCCATTAAGATTCACAATACATTCTTTCATATTCATTTCCCAGCCCCGTCTAACCCCGTTTCTTATTATAATTAGCTAAAGAGTCCTTTAGGAGTCCGAAGAGTCTCCTTTATTTTATGGCCTTGCCGGTGTTGCATTCTCTCATCTCTTTTGACTAGCGGTTCCTTCCCTTATCATCACGAATTTGATCCTCTCATCCTGTCTTTTCTGTTTCTTCCATCCGATTACTGGAATCATGGGGATGGAGAGGGGAAGCAAAGCTGTCTCAAAAACCCATTTGTGTTAATGTACATACATCAAAGTTCATAGAGAAATAAGGAGAATGCACCTACAAAAACAACTACATTAATATTTTCGTATCATTTGTTTAGTATAAGACTAAATCCACAGTTAAACAATATATTATTACATCATTCAAAACTTCTTTAAACAGAGGAGCCTTGTCCTATAGCCTAAGGGGGAAATTCAGTTTCACAGTCTCTCAGCTGAAACACTCAGCTCTCTACCTCAAGCACCTCCACTGAATGAACCGTAAAGGGAGAAGCAAGTGAGGACACACTCAGGTAATACTCCACAGATTAGCATCTAAACATGTCCTCAACCCAAGGCAGGCCCATGGCACCTCTGTCTTTGTGAGAGCAATCCTTTGTTTTAAGAAGCTTTTCACTCACAATGTCCTCAACTACACAAAGATTATAAATACTAACGGGAAGCTCCTAATATGTGTTCTTTCAAATGATAAAATTGGCCTAGGTGTATGATTCAGTTGCGATGTTGTAAAATGATGTGCAGTTATACAGAAATGCCATACTACCTGAGGAGGTACCTCACGGAAGGCGCTAGCTCAGCACAGGAACATCAATATGCCCTTTCCTACTTTGCATTTCAATTGCATTAGCTGGAGAGAAGTTGTTTTGTGTTGTCACATCTTTCCTGGAAGTTACATCATTACATACTTTCAGACACTTAAAAAAAACTGCAACACAGATTACATTTCAGTCAGTACTGTTTCAGGAACAAAAAAATGCCAAATCTCCATTTCTTTTAACATGAATCATAACCTAATATACCACACTCTACTTGTAGCCCATTTTTCAAAGGCATATAGGCGACTAAACTGGCCTGCTCCATCAGTTCCCCCTCCCATCCTATTTCCCCAATTTACTTAATCTTCCTTTCATGCAATTAGGTTTTCTGGTTTTTCAGAGATACACAACCAATACATTACAGAATGCCACAGATATTTTCACTGATGTCCTGGATGGAAATATTAATGGTCTTCTTTTCTAGCAGATTTTATGGAAATCTCACATTTTCCAGGGCTATATCATAGAATCATAGAATCATAGAATCATAGAATCATAGAATCATAGAATCATAGAATCATAGAATCATAGAATGATTAGGGTTGGAAGGGACCTTAAAGATCATCAAGTTCCAACCCCCCTGCCATGGGCAGGGACACCTCCCACTAGACCAGGTTGCCCAAAGCTACATCCAGCCTGGCCTTGAACACTTCCAGGGATGGGGCA
>WKFP01013425.1:162661-203913 GCA_011057875.1 Pterocles orientalis
TAAACAACACTGGTCCCAGTACCGACCCCTGCGGAACACCACTGGTCACCGGTCTCCACTTGGACATTGAGCCGTTGACCACAACTCTTTGAGTGCGGCCGTCCAGCCAATTCCTTATCCAGTGAGTGGTCCTTCCCTCAAATCCATGTCCCTTCCCTTCCCTTCCCTTCCCTTCCCTTCCCTTCCCTTCCCTTCCCTTCCCTTCCCTTCCTTTTCACTTTGCTTTATAGCTTAACAGCCCATGGCACAAAGCCTAAGAGTGAAGTCTGGTAGCAGTTTCAGATCACCAAGTTTTGTGCTGATCCCTGCAGCCAGCAAGGATTAAGTACAACCTTATAAAAAGTCATTGCGAAAGCAAGAGTGGAGATGACATAAAGCATTGCCAAGATTAGTTTCTGAAAATATCTGCAGGCTACTTGAATGGACGGGACCTCCTTCCCGTGATACCTTTCACACATTTTTGTCTCAGCTGATGTGGTATGTGAATTATTCATGGTCTGCTGGGCATGACTTCGTTGCCTATTAAGTTTTGGGCAATGTGCGATTCTCTTGCTGGATCCACCAGCGAACATGCCATCCCCATGGCCATGCCCATTTGTGGCAGGCAATCATGAGCAAAAAACTCCAGAAAATGGTCTGTCGGGGTCCTGGAAATGGTTGGTTCAGCTCCTTTATGGATCCTTTGGACAAAGTAACACCAGAACCAGAAAAGTTAAAGCCTGTTGGGTGATTACTTGCAAACTCTAAGAGATTTTTGGGGCATGGATATGTGCCCAGTATCAGACACAGAGGAAGCCAGAAGACTTCTCACAGATATTACTCTATGTAGGTATAAGCAAATACTAAAAATGCATGCAATTATTTAACTAGAATTGTTATATTCTGGTTTGGATCTATGTAGGTATTTTGTGTAGGGCCCGGGACATTTTCTGCTTACTCAGATGCAGTGAGAGGCAGATGCTTTATTAAAATAATACAGAAAGTGTGTCGATAATATCTGTGTCACTGGAGCAGTGATTTCGTTGAAACAAAAAAAAGATAAGCTTTTCAGTGACAAAGTGTATCTGCTAGCACTGTATTGTTTCCCTTGATAATATGAACTAATATACATAGAATAGAAAAAATAACAAGAACTGCTTCCCCACAAGAAAAGGGATACCACCCTACCCCAATTCAGAATGGAGTACCCCAATCTGATCTTCCGAAGGTGAAAACCAGTTATGTCACTTTTAAATTCTCATCTTTCAAAGGCTGTTAAATCTTTTAATAGCATTGTCTGACTTTCCACAATGAGCATGACTGAACTTGCAGGATTTGCTCCCAAATATCCGTGCACTTTGTTGCTCCTAGGAAGCTCTCAGTATGATGTTTGGAAGCATGAACACTAAAATACAAGTCAGCCTGTGTACCCCATGTATCCATCAGGTTTGTGAAGAACGTTTAGGGCCCAGATGTGCATCATTATGTTTTATGTCTTATATAGTCCAAGTTTTAAATATGATATATTTCCACCTTTACCCATGAAAGTGTTTATGTTTATACAGATATACGCTTTCAGTAAAAATAGACATGCCTCTTGATCTTCGTGCTTTACAGAAAATATGCTCAGAAGCAGTGAGTGTTTCAGGAGCAAGCCATCATAAAAATCTGGCATGTGTTTCGGCATCGACGTGCAGATATTCACATCCATTCTGAACTGTGTGACAGCGTTGTTTGTGCAAGGCAAATATCGCATATAGCACAAATCACCATGAAATTACTGAGTAGTTACTTGATCATTAAATTATTTTGCAGTTACATAATAACTCCATGACTATTGAAGCCCTTCAGATTGCATTAACTATATTTGGAGCAATTATTCCCATCTGCTGACAAGGATATATGTCACGCAGTTTGCTAGACAAGATAAATATTTCAGAAACTCATGACTGAAGAGAGGGTTTTAAAATGGGCTGGCCAACACAGTCTTAATTATAGCACCTGACAGTATGAATTTATTTCGCTTAACATTGCACAGTGTAATTCTGCTATCACAACAGAAAGAGATATGAATTGTACCTCATAGCTGATATATTTGTAAGGATGAGATGCAAATATATAAATAACAATAAAACTAAAAATGGACCACATTCCAGAATAAATTTTTTTATCCAAATATGTGCTCAGACTTACTTGCAAAAGGCAAAATATGTGTGCATGTATATATATGTGTATATGTATAAGGTACATTGGACGTGGAAGGACTAAGTTTCTTTCCAGCTCTACAGGAACCTTCTTAGCTGATGTTGGGAAAATGAAGTAACATCTTTATGATGTTGCTGAGCTGTAGGATCACCTCATCTGTTTAGATTTTGATTTCTTGAGGCAGAGGTGATTTCTTATGTGTCTATCGGGACTCAGCAGAGCAGGGCTCTGGTCTTGGTTCAAGCAGCTGAATGGCACCATGAGTTAATAAAAGAAAAAAGATGCATCCAGATGTTGATATACCAAAGGTATTAAATGTTAAGATGTCTGGAAAAACTAAAATAATCCTGCAAACCAGGCAGAAAGGGTAATTCTGCAGAACAGTCCAGCAGAATAAGTGAAGCTGGAAAAAGTCCTTGTCCTGAAAATGAGATGAACTCCCTTTTCTTTTTAGGGAGCAGGGGGAAGATAAACAGACACATATACATAACATTTCAACACATAATCTCTTCAAATACAGTTGAGTTCTCACATCCTGTGTGGCATACAAAATTTAATTTATGCCACAGAAACCTTCCCACAACTCTGCTTTCTCCTTTATTCTGATCACCAGCTGAATCTATAAAAGGTAATTTTTTATCCTGAAATTATTCTTTAAATCATTAGTAAATAATAATAATAACAACAGCAACAATAATAACAATAAATAATGAAAAAAATGTCTTGTTTATGCTTTGTTTTTAAATCCTAGATTTAAACCCAACAGTGTGCCTATATGCTCATGCAATTGATTGGGCAAAGTAGACTTGATGGCTTTGAGACCAAGGAAAGCATGTTAAACCTGTTCTGTTTTTCAGTGTCCACAAGGCACAAAGAGTTGATGGGAAAAAGCTGTACCTGCCTTTTCCAACCAAGGGTAATGTTATGAATGAAGGCACTTCGGTGGCTAGAAAAAAAGTTAAGATTTTATTTTGTTCGTAGGTGAAGAATAAGCAAACAGCACTTGAGGCGAGGGGGGCATCTGCTCTACCAACAGGCGTACCTTTCCACAAAACCTATCCCTCTATTTATTCCCCAAAATGTTGCATATCCATCAAGTTTTCGCAATACATTCTTTCATATGCATCTCCAAGCCCCGCCTAGCCCCGTTTCTTATTATAATTAGCTAAAGAGTCCTTTAGGGGTCCAAGGAGTCTCCTTTATCTCATGGTCTTGCGGATGTTGTATTCTCTCCTCTCGTTTTGATTAGCAGTTCCTTTCCTTATCATCACGGTTTTGATCCTCTCATCCTGTCCTTTTTGTTTCTTCCATCCGATTACTGGAATCTTGGGGAGAGGGGATGCTTGAAGAATTCCAGCAGGAATTTACTTCTCCATCACTGTCTGGTACATTAATTCATACACTCTGGAAGCAGAGCTGTCTCAAAAACACATTTGTGTGTATGTATATCAAAGTTCATAGAGAAATAAGGAGAATGCACCTACAAAAACAACTACATTAATATTTTCATATAATTGTTTAGTATAAGACTTAATTCACAGTTAAGCACTCTATGATTACTTCATTCAAAAACTTCTTTAAACAGAGGAGCCTTGTCTGATAATCTGAAGGGGAAATCCAGTTTCATAGTCTTTCAGCTGAAAACACTCAGCTCTTTACCTCAAGCACCTCTACTGAATGAATTGTAAAGGGAGAAGTGAAAGAGGATACATTTAGGTAATACTCCACAGGTTAGCATCTAAACATGTCCTCAACCCAAAGCAGGCCCATGTCATTGTGAGAGCAATCCTTTGTTTTAAGCACCTTCTCACTCACAATGTCTTCAACCATACAAGAATAGTAAATACTAATGGGAAACTCCTAATTTGTGCTTTCAAATGCTAGAATTTGCCTTGGTGTATGGTTCAGTTGTGATGTTGTAAAATGAAGTGCAGTTATACAGAAATGCCATACTACCTGAGGAGGTACTGCACTGTGCAAAAAGAAGGCGCTAGCTCAGCACAGGAACATCATCATGCCCTTTCTTTCTTACTTTGTATTTCAATTTACTGGAAAGGGGGTTGTGTTGTCACATATTTCCTGGAAGTTACTTTCAGATATTTAAAAAAAAACAACCAAACAAAAAGACCATCCCTGCAACACAGATTACAGTTCAATCAGTGGTGCTAATGAGATTGCTCAACTCAAGTACCCTTATCTTTGGTCTCTGATTTCTTTACAACCAAGTCAAATACCCTTTCTGTCTTGAGGATGAATTCTTTCACACAATCCCATTACTGTCCCATTTCTTTCATTCCTAAACTGCAAGAAGAGTCTTTGAGAGGGAGATTTCTGGGCCATGGCTGCTGTAGTTTTCTCCAGCACAACAGCATGAGAGCAGCTCTTCTCCATTTCTTTTAACACGAATCATAATCGAATATACCACAGGCAACTTCAAGCCTAGTTAATGGGAGGAGATTGACTATCTCAGCCTCTGCAGCTAGCTCTTTCTCCATAATTGACCATCATTGGTATTCAGAGTAAATGTCAGCTCAAGCTAAACAGAACGATTTCAACATGGCAATTAGGGGACACACTAGCATCCTTCGATGGCCCTGGATCTCTCCACTGGTCCCACCCTGGTCTGTGCCCCCACGATGGGCTTTCTGTAACCGCTTCCAAACAACTGCTTTCTCTTCTGCACGGGTTGACTGCATCCAGGATTGCTGATGTCCATAGGGTTGTGGGTGGGAATGCTCTTTAATGAAAAAGAGCAATTTAAAAAAATTTCACTAATTCAAGGTGTTGTTTTTTTTTTTTTCCAAGCTTAAAATATCTAATTAGCTGCTTCCTGAAGTCAGGCTGAAGGAGTCCTAAAAACAATGTTGTTTCAGCTGTAATAGGGTTAGAAATTATGTACCTTGAGAAATAGTATCCTGATTCATTAGTAATATTTTGAGGAAAGGGAGGAATGGTAAACTAAAGAGAATATCTATGTGCATTTAAAGAAGTCCATTCTCTGAGAGTGCTCTACCATTTTCTTTACCACAGTTTAAGCTTTGAAATATTGCTTTAAAATCTCCAGATCTGACCGAATGAAAGGAGACACTTTTAGGGGGTGTTCTGGAGGCCACATGAAAAATAAAGGTCAGTATCTGCAAGAACGAGGGTATAGTATTTGTTTTGGGGTTGTTGCTGCATTCCTTCAGTACATTTTGTCTATGAATTGCCTTCATTATTATTCCTGCCACTATCATTTAGTATGTTTGCTGATGTTTTGCCATTACCTTTGTCAAGAAGCAGTGTCCTGGAACAAAAAACTCAATAGGTCTTTCCCATAAAGTCAAAGAAGCCAAACTAATCAAACTGGAAATTTGTTCTCTGTCCCTCATTACCAGCTTCTCCTTGAATCACAGTGTGGAGAATTTATATCAAGGTACAGAGCTAATAGCTTTATTGAACGTCTCCAAGGTGTATGTATCCATGCAGTCTTGAAAAAGCTCCCACACTGCTGTGCCAGCATGCTTGGGGCTCATTTTCAAATTTAAAACTATGTATTTTTTTTTATTCAAGGGCAATCTCCTCAGCTGTCTCAAAGTTGTGCAGATGGATGACAACTTTTCAGGCTAGAGTGTTTTGCTCCGCTCTGCCAAGAGTTTTCATGATTTTCCCTCCTGCCCTCCTCCCTGATAGATGCCATTAACAGAAAGCTTCAAGTTGTCATGAGACACAGAACAGAATAAACAGACTCTGCCCTTTCACCCAGCAGTTTGTAAACAGAGATTAAGGTAATATTGTGCGTTGTCTACACCTATAAACATCCTCTCAGGATGTAGGTGACTTGAAATACACCTTGTCCTTACCACAAGGAAAAACTCACTCTTGCACTCGTCTGTATTTTTGATGTATTGCTTTGATGAACACTTTGCTTTTGAGATAAAATCGACGTACTGCATTGATATAAAACTAAGTTAATTTGCAGCTATGATGGTTTGGAAACTACTTGACACTTCCTAGGAAAACAAAAATAATAAAAAAATAGAAAAAGAATTTACAGTTAATGAAACGTAGATAATTTAAAATAGTATTTGCATAGAAAGTATGTTCTTTGTAAGCTCACTTTTAAAGAGCAGGCTGAAAAAATGCATTCAAGAAAAAAGGAAATCACTGTTTAGTAATTCATTACACTTTGACAAAAGCTGTCAGCCTTTGCTTAGAAGATTCAAAAATACGTCAGATCGATGAATATAAAACACCACTGATTTTAAAAAGCAGACCTCCCTGAAAGGTTGAAATTGTTGGTTTGTATTGGGAAACTCAGACAGTATCTTGATAACCTGGTGACTGCAACTTCCCTTTTTGCAGGGAAAAAACCTTCTGTTCTGTGAGGTGACTACATTAGTCGAGGGCCAAGGCTAACACCTTGTGTGTTAATATTGCAAGTGTCTGTAAGCAAACAGATAAAACCTGCTTCATAACCGTGTACAAACAAGACCATCAGCCCTCCTCTAATTTGTAAGTTATCGAGTCACATAGTTTTTTTAGGTACAAGAGGTTTTCATACAACCCCTGCTGCCAACATCACTTTCAGGCACATGAGAAATGATCAGATTGTTTCCCCCCCCCCCAAAAAAAAAATCCACTAAATACAGATTCACTTCAGAAATCAAGAAGTAAATGTTGTTGATTTCTTGGCAGCTCCATGGGTACAGTACTGCCAAATCACCCACTGTACAGCATGAGGCTGAACCGAGAGGCAGGGAGAATAGCTAACGGTGCTAGTCACATGCAGCAATTAGCTATGGTAACAGAATTGTTTTTAAACTGGGATTTGGACTTCATTTAAATAAGACCTCTCCTCGAATTTACATGTTACAGAGCATTCTGCCTGCGATGAAAGTACTTAGTGTGCTGAGTCTCTACGATTAATTTCAGGCAGCCAGGCAGGGTTGGATTTGGGGGTAAAATTGCTTGTAGATAACATATTAATTCTTTATATAAATAAAAATTTACATTTCCCACTCCTGCTGGAGAATTATTCAACCATTTTTTTAAAAAAAAAGCTTTATTGTTAAATAGTTCTCCTCAGTCTTAAGCTGAAAACCAATATACCTTGATTAAGAAGTGATTAATATTACTCGGTGAGAAGTTAAGCTGTCACATAATAGTCTGGAGGATCCGCAAAAAGTCAGAAAGATATTACAACACAGCATGAGCTGCTCTCTGATCTTCTAAATACCTGGACTATATTTGCTTCTACAATTTCTGTCTTATCTAACCTTCTTTGTGTTCACCTGTAAGTTTATATTAAAGCCCCAATCAGTAGTACGGCTTCTAATACTGAGGATTTCATACTGTACGGAAATTAACCACCTCAGGTACACACATCTGCACTTTAAAATCCTTCCTGCCACTGCGGTGCTTTTCAAGATAGGGAAGTCCAGGCAGAAACACCGATGCAAACACGTAGATACTATAGCAGGGAGATATAGATATATACATGTGCATACCTGATTTTTAAAATCCAAATATTACTAGAGATTATTAATAAAAGGAACAGAAACAACAACAACAATAGTAACAATTATGTGTTGGAGTAGTATGTTGACTGACGGCTTTTCAGACAGATTTACACCAAGTGTGATGCAAATATTTTTAATATCCAGCACAGTGTATCCTCACAAAACAGATACTCATTCAGCTACAAATTTTCCCCCAGGAGAAAGATGTAATAATTCAATTCCTAAAAACTGGCAAAACCAGCACAAACACTTTATGTAGGCAAGCCTTGGCCGGCGATTGTCCCCACAGAATGTGCTCACCCTCTGCACATGGGGCAGACCCAAAGTGGGAAGGATAGAGGGAGAGATTCCCTTTGCCATAGGGCACGCAAGGGGTCAGTGGCTGAGTTAGCAGCAGACCCCCTTCTCCTGTCTCCCAGGCTTATCCGCTTGATCGTGCTGCTCTTGATGGTGAAGGGAATTAATTGGCAAAATTCATCCAGTGCACAGATCACCCTAATTTGCTGTGACTCCACTGCCAGCGGTGCTGACGGTGCACTCTGGGGCGCATCACGTGTGTCACCCTATGCCCACACTGTCACCTGCTCTGGAGCAAAAAAGAATGAACAGGGAGTCATGTTGTAAAGACGATGTGGAGCCGAGGACAGACCTCATTCCTGCTTTGGGAGACCAGGGGACAGCAAAAGACCTGTACCCCGCAACTCCCCAGTTGAACAGCTTTTGATGCCAGGAGCAGGACACACATCCTGAGGATGGTGACTTTTGGGTCACACTGGCTACATGCCACCCAGTGAGGTTTATGTAAAAGCAACTAACAGGAATAAACTCCTTGTAGCCCATGTGCTGGAAAAAAAAAAGAAAAAGAAAAAAAAGCATCCCTCTATCAAGCTGCTGCAGTCCTTCGGTGAGATGCAAGCTCTGAGCTGGCCAAATGAGGCACAGGCTCTTCTGCTGAATCTGCCTGAAACATTTTTTCCTCTATCCCAGCTGTTACAGCACCCAGTTGACAGAGCTGTGAGATGAGGAACATATGCCTGTAACACTTCATTTCAACAGGCTCACTTAGTGTCTCTGACTTTGATCTTTCACTGTATACTTCCTGTAACTGGAGTCAGTTACAACCTGAAACAAAGCCCAGAGTTACCAAAGAGGTGGGCTGTTCCCCCCCCCGCCCCAATATTTCTTTTGTACCAGATTCTGTTACTAGGTGCATCAAATCAACCAGCTGGAGGACAGTGTCTCTGCAAAAACTCTGCTGCTGTTTGAACTCTTTATGGCCATCGGTGTTGTACCATCATGATAAATCTGAACTGACTGCAGTTTTTCAGACCTGGTGATGCCCTTTGTGTTCCATTTTCAGCTAGAAACAGCCCAAGCTTAAATGCAATAAAGAGTTGGACAGAAGGTCTGTGGTTAGATGGGGAGTCAATGCCTTGTTGCTAGATCTTTATCCTTCATCATCCTTCATATAGAAAACACAACGAGTTTTAAATCCTAAGATTTGGCGTGTGTATTTAATGTTAACTATTCAGGTAGGGCTACATGGTGACTCCCCAAATGCTCTTTGCATTGCGGTCAAGCAGAGAATCATAACTCTCTTTTAAACATAAAGTCCTCTTTTTCCAAATAAGTGTTTGAACTGTCCTGGGTTAGTTTTGGCTACAATCGAGACAAAATATAGCTAAAAATATACCAGTGAACACACAAGCCTGCAGGTGTAAATAGTCTCTGAAAACATTTTGTTTCCACAATCCTGTATTCCCTTATTTTTCCAGTATCACCCTTGTATAATAAGAATCAGATGAAAATAAAACACCAGCATTGCCCTATGATAAGATTATTTTCTAACAGCACTACCTGGGTCTGTGTATGTCTTTCACTGTCATGTCAAGTGCTGTGATTCCAACAATCCTCATTAAAGGAGAAACAAGTTTAACATATACATATGAGCAACACGCAGGAATAAAGCTTTACTAGAATGGTGTGATTTTTAAAAATTAAGTATGTAAATGTTGTGCTGCATAAGCATGAGGTACATTTCAAACATATGGGGAGTAGAAATTGAACTAGAATTCGGTTATTCTGGATTCTCATTCTTATGCTCATTTCATGACAATATGAAATTGCAGAGGGAGTCCCATCATCTTCAGATTTCAAAGCACTTAGACTTCCTAATATGCATGTCAGGTTGCCTGGTTTTTATTACTTTTGCAAGTTGAGGTGGCTGCTTAGTGCTTTACAACATTGTCAGTGATCTTTCCTACAGAGTGAACAGGAATTAGAAAGTAAGTTCTATAGTTTCCCCAAAATCTTAACTTCTTGTTTGTTTTGTGGTAGAACCCATGAGCCCTAACTGGAATAATTTAGTTTCCCAGCATATACACTTAAGTGAAGATAACCTGAGTGAGAATTCACTGTGGAATATATATATATATATAAAAGAAGATACTCATTTGAGAACTGTAGAGGAAGTTTCATTTATGTGTCCTCTGGACTACAAGACAAATCAAACCAGAGCAATTTTTGGATTTCGAGCATTGCATGTTTGTTCTTTGTGAAGCTGGTCTAACACTGAATGCTTACTATTCTCCTTTATATTGAACTGCTGATAAGGTTCACAGAGATGGGACTGTGTCCTGATTTTTTAAAATATGTTAGCTACCTAAAGAAGTAAACAGCAGTTAGAGGTCCTTTAAAAGCAAATTGTTGCCTGATTTTTTTTTGAACTAGCCTACTGAGGGCTTCCGTACTGTTGCAGCCTTTGAAGATCTCACATACTGACTTACCTGGATTGAAAACCACCAATATACAGAAAGAAATACGTGACACAGACTCTGAATAAATTCAGTAAGAAGTTACAACACAATCTGTTCTGGGAGAAAACTGAACCTCTAAAATAAAAGTTGGGAGAAGTTCACCTCTAAAATTTATTTGAGGAAATGATATTAACAGGAGGATGCACAGTAAAGAAAAAGAATCAGTAGTAGAAATTAAAAGCAGTTTAATAAGATTATTGATTATTAAAGTAAACATATATATTAAAATAAGATTATGATCCAGAAATGGTTACCAGTTTGAAGAACCATCCTGAAGCATCTGGAAAGGACTGTCTTCCCAGAAATCCCTCACCCTGTTAAAAAGAATTGTGGAGGGAAAAAAAGAAATTGGAAAATGAACAAATGAAAATGCTTTGAACAAAAGTGTTAAGCATATGGCTTGTTTATTTGTCTAGATAGTAATTAAATATTTTTTATTACTAGTGTGCTGCAAGTGTGCATCAGGTCTACCCCAAAGTCTGCAGCAGCATTAGCTTTAAGAATGCTTTGCTTGCTTCAGCCAAAATCTTGCACAGCGTATTGACAGAATATTATCTGAATATTCTGATACAGCAGAGTAGACACCAACATTGACCTGCTGGTGGCTGTCATTAGCTATAGTCAGTCATATGGGGTTACTGCAGCAATCCCTTTGTCCAAGAGGAGCCAGCGCCCTTTGCTTGGCTGAAGAATTGCAGCCTCACCTCAGGCTGAGTCCAGAGGAGGCAGCCCATCAGGATTTCTGTTTCTGCTGTTTGCAAACTGCCATTTGTGCTGTATGCCCTCTCCATAAATGTTGATGGTCTGCAGGTTCGTGCTGTGAAAAACCATCAGTAACTGGAGACCTGCAAAGGTAATCAAAAGTATTATCCAACATTGGAGTGATTGGGAAACAAATCATTGTCACCCAGAACAGAGGAGAATTCTCAAACAAAATGCTAATAAATCTTCCAGCTGTGGTATCAAATTGATGGATGTGCCCTCTATGGTAGACTCAAAGGTCTTCAGTACTGGTCAGAGTAAAAAAGCCACAAAGTGTGGGGACACCATGAACTGGGGAGAGAGATGTCTGTTCAAGTGTCATGGGAAGGTGCAGCATTTCACAAAGGTACCATTTAGGGTCTCCTTGATGACTTATATTTGAGGACAAGACACATACAACTCCTTTTTCCTTCCCCACTGGAAGGAAAAGAGAAGGAAGACCTAGAGAAAGCCCAGGCTAATTCAGCAGCCACATGGTTATGGGAAACTGGTGAATTTGAAATATTTCAAAAATAATTGTGTTGAGGTAAAACATCTTTCAAAAAATATTGCTCAACAATTAAATGTATCTGTCCTCTTCAAACTGTTAGGCCTGAAATCCTGCCGACAATACCCTTTGCAGATGTTTATATTGGTTCAGTTCCCTTCCTGTTATCCATTTATTTGTTCTGCTCTTGTTAGCATTTTGTGCTAGTTCTAATTTCCTCTCCCTATTTAATCTATGCAGTTGACTCACTTCAACTGTCAGATTCATCCTTTTTTTCTGTTGCTTTTTCACTTTTTTCATCTCAAGATTCACATATTGTTTTAACTCCTCTTTAACCTGTGAAAACCATATATCTCTGTGTTAAATACTGACACTATCTGTTACCTTTGCTAGCAAAACAAGGCAGAGCTCTTGCTTTCCTGTGAATATATGAAGAGTCTTTGGGATTGAGATTCCCACTAGCAGTAATGGGAACTGTGTATGTAAATTCCTGGTTTACTTATAATCCCCATTTATTTGTTCAGTCCCTAACATAAAACCATAATAATCAAATCATCAGTGTCTTGTAGATTTTGCTAGTGGAAAATGTATCATTCTGTCATTTTTGGGTTAAATTCTAGGGTCAAAATAGTTGACATTTAAAACTCATAAATCATAGAATCATAGAATGGTTAGGGTTGGAAAGGACCTTAAAGATCATCAAGTTCCAACCCCCCTGCCATGGACAGGGACACCCTCCACTAGCCCAGGTTGCTCAAAGCCTCATCCAGCCTGACCTTGAACACCTCCAGGGATGGGGCATCCACAACTTCCCTGGGCAACCTGTTCCAGTGTCTCACCACCCTCATAGTGAAAAATTTATTCCTAATGTCTAGTCTAAATTTACCCTCTTTTAGCTTATACCCATTACCCCTTGTTCTCTCACTACACTCCCTGATAAAGAGTGCCTCCCCATCTCTCCTGTAGGCCCCCTTCAGGTACTGGAAGGCTGCTATTAAGTCTCCTCGGAGCCTTCTCTTCTCCAGGCTGAATGTGTACCTAGAGATGTTCTCACATTCTTGCTCTGTTCTTACTCCAGCAAAACTGGAATAGAGTTCAGTAAGAGTTCAGCATAAAATGAGTTGCATAAATCTGGTTAAAGTATCCAGGATTTGTTGATGCATTTTTAATATACTTGAGCATTATGGAAAATTCCATTGATTCATTCTGACTCTGTAATCAATGCCCACATATTCTCCGGCTTTCTCAGACAAAAGGGAACATAACACAGAGGGGTTAATTATGCAGAAGTGACATCAGTGCTCATATTTGCAGTTATCATCCCGTGGTCAGTTTTGACCGATGTCTTTAACTCCATTCACCAAGAGCATGATCCAGAGTTCACAGGAATCAGTGGCAATAACCCAACCCAATGCAGTGGGCTCCTGAGCCAGCACAAAAGGAACTGAGCTGAAATGTGGTTTGAAAGACTGTGAGGAGGCTTTGCCAAATGCCTGCTCCTGCTCTAAAGGTTTTGGCTTCAGTTGCAGAACAGAGTCAGTCCTTTGTTTTACAGGCATGGTCATCTGCAAAAGTGAAGACCGTTGATGGTACAATTGGATTTATGAATTAAAAGGGAGGCAAAGCAATGTATGAACCTTGTGATGGAAGTGGTTCTGTTGCTAAATGGATATTGTAGAGTCTCAAACAATTGTGGTGAGCTGACTCACCCCTGTGCTTTGTTATGAAAAGACACATTAAGCACAAATATTCATGCTCTTTCATTATCTAGGAAAACAAACTTTACAGACCTCTGTCTTAGACTGAAATCTTAGCACAGTATATGCCTGAAAAACTGTTCATAAAAGTATTCTGTTCCATTATGGGCCAGAAATGGACTGAAAACCATGACATGTTACAGCACTGACTTAGTCATGGTATTAACAGCTATCCTCAGGTGAGTTTTGAATCCCCAGAAAATATTTTTTTTTTCTTAAGTCAGTGAATTCCCATAAGACTTTCTCAGTATCTAGAGAAATTAGGCCCCTAATTTCTGCATATGCCAACACCAACAGCAAACTGTAGGTGAAGGCGCTGAGTAGGACAGAAGTAAGGAAAGTGACTGAAAATCAGAGACTAGGACATTGTTTTTGCAACCTTAAAAGCCGTTACAGCAAAAAGCAAAAGCTGTCAAGCAGTCTGGAAAGTTAGTTAAGAGCAGGATCCTGAAAGAAAGCTAAAAGATGGATCTTGTTGGGCATAGAGCTGAGTGCGGTGACATATGTGGGAGCTCTGGGCTGGGAAAATGCCCTTTGATGCTCATTACAAGTGTGGAAAGAAGACATCTGGACATGTTTTGTAAATAACCAGGATTGCACTAAATAATATACCTGACTCAGAGCATCCATTTGCAATGGTTTGTTTTAATGATTTATTTAGATGGTAATTTTCTGCATTATTTGGCCTTCTGTATTGCATATATTTACTTTGTGGTTAGTGAGCTAAACCAGCAAAATGAAATGCATGATCTGAAGGCTCTTTCAGTGATGAGTGATCCAAAAGTGACATTTTACTGCTTTCTGGGAGGAAGCAAGTATGCGCTTGGTGCTCATGTAATCTTTTTGAAAAGCCAAATTAAATCACTTGCGGAGAAAATGAAATGTGGCGTTAGGATCCAGGCTGGGGTGAGCTTTTACCAAAATAATTGCTCATGGTTCAGCCTACAAAAAAATGCACAGAAACTGGTATCTTTGCTGCAAACTATGGGTAGCAGCTAGGTCAAGAGTGTGATAGGCAGCTGATGTCAACTTACTGCTGAAATTGTGCGTGATGTTCTGTACCGTCTTCTCACTGCTCATGGGAGAGCATGAGAACATATGGCTTCTCTGGAGCAGGATATGCAGTGAATTAACAGTGTATAATCTTGGAGAAATACATGCTGCCTTGGTCTAGCTTGGCTCTGGGTATCCAGATTGCCTGACCTCCCCCTGCCCAGGACACCTTATGCTCCTTGGGGTCACTGGCAATTTTTTTTTCCTTTTCCATGTTTTTGTCTTATTTTTCATGAAGAGGGCAGAGATGTGTGGCTTACAACACAGCAGACTCACAGACGCTGGAGCAGGGACGCCTGCTCTCAAGTAGTTGAACCGAGCTGAAATTCTTTACAGGCACTGCAGTGCTGTGTGCCAATAATATCTCACATGTGTCATCAGTCTTCTTTAAATGGGATGTCTTGACAGAGCACTTGTTTCATGGAAGATCTCCCCAGGATATGGAAGACAGTGAAGGAGTGCATCAAGACATAAGCCATTTATTGCATATGGACTTAGAGGAGTTGATATGTTTCAGTGGGAAAACAGGTTTACTATTAGTTTCAGAAGATACAGTGAGTCCTCTGATGAAATAGTGAAAATATCCAAATGCTGTGGTCAGAGAAGGATTTCATACCTTTGTGCTGGGCTGTGGTCAAGATCCGAACTGTGTGTTGACCTTTTCTGCCCTACATCAAACACAGAACATTCTCCTTCCTTTGAGATGAATTACAAGTCAAAGCAACTGGGTTGAAAAACAATACCATCTTTTCCAATGCATATCTCTCATGTTCGAACTGGATCTTACCTCTTCAAATATTCGTAGAGTGTTGAGCAGACTGTTGTCATCGGTCTTGACTGTACACAGACTATTTTGTGATCCTGTTGTGATGGACTAACTGTTCTGGTCCCACCAAAATCTAGGTGATCATCTCCTCTGAAACAGTTAAGATATCTCAAAGAGGAAGCTTTGAAAACATGTCGCTCAAATGAAGTAATGACCATGGCTGAGTACATGTTATCTGAAGACGTGGTGCCTCCTGAAAGCCAACCAGGCATTGCTTCATCACCTTGCTCTGTGCCTGCTTGACCCTTGTCATGGGGAAATACTCATTTCACAGACTCATGGAGCTCCAGCAGTTTAACACAAGTAGAAATGTGTCAAGGAGGGTTTATTCCACTAGCTGGGGATGCTCCAGTGACAGGCTTATCACCTGAATCAGCAAAACTTGTTTTGGCATCTTTCATTAGAGGACATTGTTTGAGGCACAACAAATACAAAGGCCTGAGCACCTTTCTTCAGCCCAATTAAATAAGATTCTTTCTGTTTTCTTAGTCTGCTGAACAGTCATGGGAATACTTGGACTAAGTTAATTTGATCTCATCCAAGATTTGGAACTGATTTATTTCTTCAGTTGTCTTACAGATTAACACCAGTCTGCAAAGTAATTTCCTACTCAAATGTCTTTCTGCTATGCACAGGATCCAGCTCTTTCTGCATTTTAGTTGTCTTCAAGGACTTTTTCAAGCAAGCAAGGGAAAGGGGGAGAGCTTCAGATGAGCCAGGAGAGACCCGTGCACTGTCCTAAAAGTAGATGTGACATTATTCCCTGTGTCAACTTCCAGGTGGCAGAGGTTTTTCACAACACAGCATTTCCAGCCAATGTGCTTTGGCTCTGAGTTTGTGTTAACAAGTGGTTCACCTACAGGAGACTTGCTCCTGGAGCAGAACACATGCAGGTGCTGAACTTTCTTATGACAGCTGTGATATATGGTGCTATTAGTAGCATGTTCATCACATCAGTGACTAGGGATGGACAGAGACACTTGAGCCTCGGCCCACATGGGTTTCTTCAGAGGTGTTGTAGATCTGTCACTTTTTTCGGCTTTCAGGGCTGCATAACTGTTGGTGTGCACTGCTTTTACTCTTATATGTGCTGCATTGGATATGTCTACACTCTTGGCAATGAAAATAGAAGTGAAGCAACTCCCGAAAAGGCAGAAAAAAAACCTTCCACCATCCAAAGTTACTGCAGCTCATGCTCCTATGCTCATTGGTATCACTTGCTAGGCACACTTCTACCGAGATAACTACTACTACTACATAGTTTCCCCTAATATGCAGAGTCACATGAATATTGCAAAACAATAAGTGAAATGTGGCACTGAATTTTCTGGTCACATAAAAATATGCACAGTATTTTCAATCATAGAATCATAGAATCATTAAGACTGGAAAAGACCTCAAGTATCATCAAGTCCTAAATCAGGGATCGTCAACCTAACACCACCCAACCCACTCAACCATGTCCCTAAGCACCACAACTACATGTTTCTTGAACACCTCCAGGGATGGTGACTCCATCATTTCTCTGGGTAGCCTGTTCCAATGCTTAATCACTCTTTCAGTGAAAATTTTTTTTCTAATATCCAGCCTAAACCTCCCCTGGCGCAACTTGAGGCCGTTTCCTCTTGTCCTGTCAGTTGTTACTTTAGAGAAGAGGCCAGAATCAAGAACACAAGATGAAATTTACTGTATTTTCATTTTACCTGTAGAGAGCAAGAACCAGGCTGATCACAAACAATAACTACCACAAATCTTTCAATTTCTCGACAAAGCATGAGTATTTCTATTCTTTAAGATGCAAATAGTAATAAATAATGAACAGTTGTGATAATAATGATCTAATTTATCCATTTAAGGAAACCCATTATAAATGTAAACAAGACTGTAATTCAACATTTATGAAGTCCTTGTTTTCTCTTCCTATGTAATTTATTTAACAGACATCACTAGAACCATCCATTATTTATCATCTTTTAAAGTTTAATGAATGTGGATATGAAAATTGTTAAAAACTGAAATATAGAAAATGTCTCATTATTACATTGATGATCTGATCTGTGAGTTCAAATCCACAAGTGAAAATAAGTTGACTGGTCTAAGCCACAGCATATTTGCCCACTAAATAGTTTGAAGAATTAATTCTTCATAGCCAGCAAGGAGATGTCTTGAAAAAATAAAGTATTCCAAAGTCAAGACTGTGAAATGTATTCATTATGAAATGAAAATTACTTCAAAAAATAAACTAATTTGAACCTTTGCTCAAAATCCCATCAAAGTGAATTAAAATTGAACAAAATAAAGTGAAGCATTTTATGTATATATTTCTGTGTGCCTCTGTACCTCACTGCTTATGTGGACAGGATGAGTCAGTAGAAAATTAGGCTTGAAAAAGCTGAATGTCTCCTATTTCTGATGTGGTCAGAGCTGGGACTTTTCAAAAAGAAAAGACTTTACACCCTGCACTTCTATGATTTGGTGGTAGATTTCAAGAGTAAAAAAAGTCAGACAATCTTTGCAAGTTTGCTTCTCAAACCTAATTTTGCCAGAGTACTGTGAGGACACCTGCTACAAATAAAATAAATTTGTCTGATCAATGCAGCATTTCAAGACAAAGCTCTAGTCTTCCAATAACTCTTTTCAAAATATGTTAGGAAAGAAACTAATTAAAAAAATCATTATTTCTCCCACAATTAGACCTGATGACAGGATATTATTTTTTTTGCAAAAGACTTTCTGTTTCCAGTGTCTATGAAGATCTGCATTATTAGGAGGAAGGTTTTCTTTTTTTTTTCTTTAAACAAGAATTTTGTGCAGGTAATCTTGCAACTCTATATGGTGTCAGAACACAGGAGGAAAATGAAGCATAGGAAGCTACAAGAGGCTCCAATCACTGCACCTAAGAATAAAGTCATGGACAATTGTAGAAGAATAAAAATTACTCTAGCAAGAAAGTATTGAAAAATAAAAGGCACCATAGAGTTTACAGTTCTTGCCAGGAAACCATCTATCAGGAGAGTACTAAAGAGGTATAATTTTTGGGAGTTTGCCAGTAGGACCTAATGATATGCCAAAACAGGTGTCTTAACATTAGGACAAAAGACAAAAGCTCAGATACTTCAGTAGTTTTCATCACTAGAGGCTGAGGAGCAAGACTTTGCTCCTAAGAGTGGGAGTTATCGTTCTCTTCCTTGACAGAAGGATACATGAATAACAGAAGGATACAGTGCATATATTTTCATCAATGTGAAAACAAATCAGAGCATTATTAAGCCCTGAACCACTGTCTTTGAAAGGGTTGTCACTGGGATGCTAAAAAAATATACATTTAAAAGCCTATGCTTATTTAGTTCACCCTTGCAAATGCAACGGAATATAGTCCAGCTTTTTTTGTGTGTGTGTTTTTATACTAATGATCTCCCAAGTTTACAACACAGAGGATGACTTCAGATCTCTGACTCAAAAGCTCTGGCTGTGCCTGGGTTGCCAGGTGGTTCCCTTGTGTGGCTTGGTCTGGTTTCCCAGTCCAAATCAGCTCACCACATCTTCCTCCTGTTCTGCGAATCCGAATTTCCTATGGAAACCTGAATGTGTGTGTATATGGGTGATGTGAGGAGCAGGAGGCCATGAGCTGACCTGTGGCCATGTGCTGCCAGACCTGGGAGGCACTCGTGGGTCCCCTCGTGTGGATTTCTCTCATGTGTCCAAGGTCTCAAAGTCATGACATTTTCCTACTTTGCCAGTGTGCTAGGATACATTCACAAGCACTTGTAAGGCTCACATATGCTACAGTAATAGGTCTTAAAAATTAGAAAAGGCATATTTATAAGCTGCTCCTCAAAGAAAGGGTCAAATAGTTTTTGACTCTAAGTTCTACTCTTCTTCATACAAGGATAATTTTTAGCAGTGCAGATTGGGAAAAGTCTTACCTGGTGATGATTTTTAGAATCGTTTGACTGTGGAATAAGCTATATTACCTAGGAATAATTGGATATCTACTTCATACCTGAGTGAAGTAATTTGCATGGTGAGATAAGCAGATAGAACAAATTCAAGGCAGAACTTTCCTCCCAGATCCCTCTATGCTTCTTCCACTCCCACGTTGGAAGGGACATCTGTCTATTTGCTCAGGAACACAAAATTACGGCTCTTTTAGCGAGTAAGATTAGAGATTTTAATCAATTCACCAACTTCTGTGCTTTACTTTTTCTAACAAGATAGGTGACTGTCTACTATAATCATCATTACAAGGTTGGAATAACGGTGGCATATATCTTTGGTTTCTGCCCAAATGCAGCATGTTTTGGTATCAAGGCTCCTTAATTAAAAGGATATTCAGTAACAAGTGAACTAACAGCACTTCACATTAAGCTGAATTATAATACCCAAACACTTTTATTGTATTTCTGCCAGTTTCAATAACTCTGTAATTGCATCTGCATTCTGACACGCTTCTGCTGATATCACAAATGCATTGTGGCATCTGAGCCTGAAACACACTCATTTTTGCTAAGCTGGAAACAAAAGGACAGTCTGTGGAGAAAACATTGGCTGTGAATGCCAAGTAAATATCGCTGGGTAAAGCACTGCTGCACAATAAAACACATGCATCTGCAAAACTCCAAGCAAACAGCCAGCCTGCTATACGATGTCTGAGTGCATGATGGTTCTCAACCAACTCAACCAACTTCACAGCTCCGTATCGCAATTTACAGCATCCTCCCCATCCTGCAGTCCTTTGCCCAAAGTCAAATCCCTTGCTTTCTGGCTTGAAGATTGCAGGGGACCCATTATCTCATAAATTTTGACAAAAGATGCCTGGACACCAGGAGAGATGTATGGCATCCCCACCCCTCCTCCCAGCACTTTCTGCTGTCTGATGTTTTCTGGGTTTTTTTTCACTTTATTTTTGACTCTTCTAAAATGGATTTGTTTATTTTAGAAGAGCACTTGTTGATGCTTATTGGTGACATTAACAGTGCAAGAGGAAAATGGGAGAGAAAGGCCGAGGAGGGATTGGGAAGAAGAAGGAACACTGCCATGGAAAATTACTGGTAAGTGGTGTCTGGGTTTGACCTGCAGATCAGGTATATAGAGCACTTTTTTCTTAGAGAAAGGAATGATAGCTACTTACCTAAACTCTGTCTCTTGTAAGTCTCTCATGTTGGGTATAAAAGCCCGGTTGCAGAGAAAGACCACTTATCTTTTACTCGCGACAGTCCGAAAAAAAAAAAAAAAAGAAATAACAGCTAGCAAGAACACCTCTTCAGATTTTACTGTGAGCTGGATCAGCCTCATAAATGCCTAAACTCATATATAAAAATGTTAATGTTTTCCAATTGCTATTCCGAATTTATATTTATTTTAACGTGCTGTATCCATTAGCACATCTATCATGGGTAAATTTGTTACTGCTTCTAATTAATATACAGTACATAACATCCCAACAATTTCATCTTACAAGCTAATAATGTACTGTAATGCAGCTTACAATATCATGTAGATATATTTGATTAGGGAAGTTCAGCAGTCAGTCAGGTTGAATATTGGATTATATGAGAACCAAGTTTTTAACTTATTTGTTGTACAAATGAACAGCTTTGGTGTACATTAGATGTGTTAATTTAACATGTGTGTTGTTTTATTTCCTCAAATATTCACTGAAGAGGAACAAATGGTATTTTGACTCAACCTGAAACACAGTAGACCTAGAATGTTTTTTAACACTTGACATGTTTATTCTTTAAGAGAGAGTCGTAATTGTATTTAATTGTTTTCTAAATTTATTTAGCTGCTCCATTCTCCCAGCTATAGTAACTTCTCAAGAGTGAGAGGTATGACTGAAATATGTTTTTCCTGAAATGTTAAAAAAATACACTGGTAGGCCTTTTTTCAAACAAGCCGAAGCTTCAAAAATATACTACCTAGGAGACAATTTTTTGGAAAAGTTTTACACTTTGTTGAAAAAAGGGGTGTCACTCTTCCTACGCGGTTTTACCCAAGCTTAGAGCCATGTGCTGTGCAGAGAGGTGATATCCACTGTGTCATCTGCAAGGTGCAGGGTGAGGAAGTGATGTCCTCATGCAACTCTTCTTTCTGCAGGTCCTCCAGGTGGGACCACAGGTAGGGTGGGATTAATATGGATTAATACTTGATTTCCTAATTCCACCAACCATTGCACCAGGGAAAAAAACTTCAGGGCTGTGTTTTAAAAAAGGTGGCTACTAGCATTTCAAAAGTGTGAAAATTCTTTAAAATTTGTTTTTGAAAGTTTGTCTTTTTATAAGGGCATAGGTGGATTTCGATGAATCTGTAAATCATAGAATAGAATAACAGAAAGACAGAACAGTTTGAGTTGGAAGGGACCATGGAGGGCATCCAGTCCAACCCCCCCTGCTGTAAGCAGGGACATCTTCCACAAGATGAGGTTGCCCAGAGCCCCATATATGCTGACCCTGAATGTTTCCAGGGACAGGGCATCTATCACCACCCTGGGTAACCTGTCCCTCCCAGGGAACTTTGGAGACTACAGCTGGTGCACCATACGTATCAGAGACTCCTGTAGGCTTCTGATCATTGCCACCAAGGTCAGAAAAGACATCATCAGATGTATCAGCAATGCAGATCATCACAAGAACCAAAGACTGTCTTGCAGTGGGTGAGACAGTGCTTGCTTTTCTTCCTAAATCACACTAATTGTCAGCTTGTCTGGAACAGCTCTTTTGTATGCAGTCAGATAAAATATGAGAAACAGATTCATAAGGTTATATTTGTAGGACTGCATATAGGCAGTGTTTTTTTTTAAATTCTGTCTAAAAGACATCAACTTTGGAAGGCATATTTATGCTAAGTTTTACTGCTTAGGTAACTATACTCAATTAAGAAGTCAGAAGTTATTAGGTTAAATTAATCATTGGTAAAATTCCATGCTCAACATTATGTTTGTATGTCCACGAAAAAAATGAAGAAGCATTTTAGCTCCCCAATCCACTCCTGCTCCTTGCAGTAAATTCCAGCTGAGAAATGGGACACAGCAGGAAATAGTTTACAATTTTTTTACATGAAAGTGGACTATAACTGTCACTTCTGTTTAGCTTATAGTTTCCAGAGTTCTGCCAGTCTTTTAGCCCATTCAGATAGGATAGCTTTTAATTTAGCTGTTGTCATTCATAATCTACCCATACAAGTACTGTGGCAGGGAAAAATTACATGAATGACTTCTGGAAACACTGACTTCCTAAGGACTGTTATGAGAAGTAATATTACATTATATCTCAGTCATCTTTGGTATAAGGAATCAGCAGAGAGTGAACAGAAAGGGTTTAACATGCAAAGTGGAGTTACTGGAAAGGGAAGCTAGCTTATATGGTGTTGATGAAGAGAAGTACTTTTCCTTTGTGATAGATTGAAGTGGCATGCGAGGGTGGCCCTTAAAAGTCCTCCATTTACTCCCCCAGGGCAAAAATCTCTTAATGGGCTAGGTCCAGTTTAACTGAAGGCGATGGAGATTCTTAATTGGTTTTAATGGGCATATAGGCGAAAAATATTTTCAGCTCTCTAGTTGGATGTCAAGCAGCGGCTGGAGTGGTAATGTTTGTGAGAGCAGTTTGTGTTTTTATTCTGCTGTTTCACTGTGGGAATAAAACATGTTTGTTGTTTACTTCTCTGTCTAATAAACATCTATAGCTTTCTAATGTCATGCAGAGGACACTAATGCAACATATTACACATGCTATCTGTGTTCTGTTATGTCATTGGCTTTCACCTTGCCTCATTTGTCTATTGAATCTGAAAGGTGGTTGAGGGGTGATGAGAGAGGAAATACCCTAAATCTGTCAGAATTACTTAGACACGTTGATATGTTTTGAAAAAAATGAGTACTTATTGCTGCATGTTGTTTTCCCAGGGTAAATTTCTGAACTGGCACATGTTAGATACTTTAAATGTGCACAGTTGCATTGATCAGCCTTTGTTTTACTATTTTTACACGTATGGTCTCAATGCTATGATATTAACTGAGGTTTATTAAAGAGAGATGCTAACAGCCTCAGGAAAAAAATGACGTATCTACCCTGATCTACTTTTTTCCATTTCTAATTTGTGTTTGCATATTTATTTCATATTCCATCTCTCCTTTCTATGCTCTATTAATGTACTTTCACAGTGAGACAAAACAAGTACCATAGGAATACACCACTTCAGCCCTCTGTGACTGAAGAACACACAATCCCATCCGCTGTAGTATTGTCAGCACCCACACAGTACCATGTGCATTTTCCCAAAACAAGACAAAGCTTTAAGTGAAAATATCCATCCTTTCCCGGTCTTATTCATGCAATTTACTGAATCATATTCTTCTAAGTTTCCTTAGCCTGTTTTACTCCTTTTTTTCCATAAAAAAATTAAAAGGAAAGACTTAAAAAATTATTACAGCCTTTATTAAGACGTTTAAAAGAAAGGGAGTTGCTGACTACTAGCCTGAATGATTAATATCCTGTACAATTTAGCCTAAGATGGGGAAACAACATTTTCTGAAATCCTTGGTTGCTTAAAGCTCGTGGACCTTTCCTGTTCAATGTTTTTCACTATATTTCACGACACAAAACAACATAACAGAGCTTCTATCTTTGCACTATAACTCATTGCACAGAACTTCTGTACTTGCGTGTAAGGAGAAATAAGAAATACTTCTTTATACACTATTTTTAGGAATTTTTCGATTTAAAACATGTGTTTATTGATTTATGAAACCCTTAAAACTGTCTATGAAATTCCTACAACTGTTCAGGTTTGCTAATCAAAGAGAAGTAATTTCACTAATGAAACAAACACCTTTTGAACATCCCATTATAACTTCAGAAAATAAAATGAGTAGTAAATTCAGTTCTGTCTTGGCTAATTTGTAACATGAAGATGTCACCAGATATTGGGCTTTCAAGTTGCTTGTTTGCAACAACTCTTTCCAAACTCAGGCAGCAGTCACTCATGTGCTGTAGGCACCATCTTTCTTGCTTCCAAACTCCTGAAAGTCAATAAAATAGAATTCACTCACCTTTGTCATAAAACACAAAACAAAAATAAACTCTCTAAAGGCCTGAAATAAGAGGGAGATAAACCAATTAATTTGATTAGGTCTCAAAATAAAATCTGAAAAAATGTCCTCTATGAACTGGTTCAAAGGATAAAGCACAGAAAAACAAAGAACACAATGGAGACAATATTTTTTTTTCCTCTATTAGTATCTTTTGTTTTCTTTTTATCAAAAAACAAACTATGAACTTTGGATGTACTCTAGACTTTTTTTTTTCAGAGACTCCATCATATCCCCTCCTTCCTGTGAAATGAACAGGATACTACAGATGGTCCTAATCCAAACCAACATCGCAGTACTCCTTTGGAGAGGGACTGAGAAACAGACAGAAACAAACCAATGTTTGGTCAAAGGAAATGCTGATAAATACATAATAGAATGGATAGTGAATCCAATAGAAGAAATTCTTCCCCAGTTTTCTCTCTTGCATACACATACATCTACACATTTGATATATTTGTGAAACAGTATCTTCTGAACACAGAATTTTGCATAGTGGAAAGGCAATTAAACAGAACAGCTTGAAGCTGCCAATCACTCCAACTACCAACAAAAGCATCTACTATCAAAGCAAACACTGTAAATGTACAAAAACCCCTACTTTCTATCAAAGCAAATAATGTAAACATGCAAGTGAAAAATAAGCTTGTTTATCATCTGTCATAGGAAAGTATACATTTTTTTCAGCCCTCCCCCCTCAGGATGTGTTATTTTGTATTTCATTACGTTTGTTAATTTGTCCGTGTATCTGACATGGAAGGTAAGGAACAATAACAGAAGTCATCTTTTCTGCGTGGTTTTCCTTTGGGGAAGCATACTACTGCTATTGCAGGTTGGTTCTTTGTGTGTGTGTGTGTGTGTGTACAAATAAATTGACAGTCATAGCTTATCATCACTTAAAGATGCATGTGCATGCTGGAGTTTACTGAAACATGATTGGCTGCTACATAAATCAATCTGATAGAGATCGGTCCCATGAAAAAAAGATAAATCATTAGCCTGTGCTTTTGGACTGTAATTCATTTTAGATAGTGATTATTGATGATTTCATTCCACTGGTACACGTGCATGTCTAGACCATGTTTTTCTATAAAATGTTAAAACAGTGGAATGTGTTCATTTCAAGAGGGACTATGAAGAAACAGTGATTAAAACCTTGTTATTGCAACACTGCAAATGCAAAATATTCATGCAGAAAACTTGGTTTCTCTTAAAGTCAAATTCATGGTTGTTAAAGCTCTTATAATTTAGTCCTCCACCTTGCATTTAAAAATTTTTTGCATATTGCTAGAAGATTTTTGCACCAAAGGTTCTGTGCAGGCACGTTCATGTGGCATCATTATACTGACACTAAATTTTGCTGGTGTGCAGTATTCCATTCTAAACTGTTCATTCAAAACCCCTTAAAAATGTGCTGGTTAACCCAAACTGGCTTTGGGATAGTGCTTGTTACCAAGGGGAATGTCTTTGCTTACAATAATTTGATTTCGTATTAGCTGCCAGCTAAACATGCAACTATTTCATTTCATACCGTGACTCATGGTGATGGCAGTAAAAAAATGGACTTGAAAGCACCTTGTATAGACACTGGACGGCTTCTCACAGTACCATGGTAAAGGAGGAGAACACCCTAATGCCATTTTGCAGACATGGAACATAAGCCAGAAAACAGCAGTGATTTCTCAAGAACTCTTAGCAAGTCACTGCTAGAAGGATATTTCTGAAACATAACCCTGATTTCCTCCTTCCTTTCAACATGTTTTAAATAATCACATACACGTTCTGTGCGAGCTGAATTTCAGTCCCTTAGCAAGGAAAATGATACATTCTTAATATTTTCTATGCAACTTTTGCCTGGTTTCAGCTTCCTTTCTCTTTCCTCCACCTCTTTTTCAAAGTGAACAAAGCATATATTCCTTCCAGAAAGCAGTCTCTTCTAAAATAACCCCGTTTTGACATTGTGCAAGCCAAAAAATAAAGCACCCTGAAAAACATCTTAAAATATGAAAAAAACCCATTTTATTATGTGCATGGTTAATTCAAAATCAGACAAACTGAATCTTACCAAACTTTCCACAGGAATTTACCCTGAGGCTGAAGAACAAGCATGGAAAATTCAGGGCAGTTCTTCAAATGTTTGCTCTTACAGATCTTACCTCCCTGTGGAAAGCACAAGAGGGGTAAATGAAAGATAGACGAGCACTATGCGCTCACTGTGGAGGAGATCTCAGTCTCCTGAGAAACATCCACAGTACAGGAACTGAGTAGTACTGAGTTGGGTGAAACTCCCAAGTTCACTGTAAAAAATACTTCCGAAACTACTTCCTCCAGAAGCCACATATTTTGAAGCTTTCACCTTACACATACTCAGGGATTTTGGGAAGACATTTTCTGAGCTTGTATGCTTGTCTGTCTGCCTGTCTGTCCACCCATCTCTTTTCCAGCAGGCTACTCGGAAAAGATGCTGTGCCCCCCGTAAGGAGCATGAAGGATGCCCATGAAACAAGTCTTCAAACAGTAATATTTTTCACTCATTCACAGAAATACTCCAGTTTTGTTGCAGATGTTTTTCTGCCTTTCTTTGCATCCCCACTTTCTGCTTATGCTGCAGAGCTCCATTCCCATTGGCTTTCAATGAATGGAGAACTGGAGGAAAGAGGAAAGGGAGGAAAAGGAAAGGAAAAATACAAGGAAATATCAGAGGGAAAAATCTGTAATTTTCTGCAATTCCCAACAGGCACTAACAGCAGTGTAATTTTTTTTTTTTTTCATGGCCTTGGGGACACTTGCATTTGAGCAATCACCCTTTTTCTTGGAAATCTTCTGAGATAGTTAGGTTGCTTAAATTGGCTTGTTTTAAATGGGTATAAATTTAACATCACTTACCAAGAGTCTGGGTATTAGCCCAAGGACAAATTGCTTTTGTATCATTGGTTCTGTCATTTTCTGACTTTCTAAAGATTATAGGATTATTTTCTATTTTGACAGAAAGCTGACACAATGTACATTTGTTTCCAATGAAAAAGAAATAAATACGTCTCCATTATAGCTATGTAATGATAAGGTTATTCTAGGAACTAATTGATCATATAGTATGTCTGATTTCATCCAATCTGAGATTGCTAAAAAAGATGTTAACTACTGGCAGGTTGCTGGTGTGTTTAAAGTGGAATACTTAACAGTATTCTTGGAAAACGCAATTGTGCAGTTATCTTTTGCAGGGAAAAGAAAAATCAAACCTAATTGTTCTGAATTCTGCAATCAGAATTAAAAGTCACTGTTTGCTGGGCATTAGGTTTACGGAAGTCTTTGAATGCTACAAACTTTTTTTCCAAGTTATGTTTTATAGAATTGCTTTTAAAAATCCCAAAGGGTAAATAGTATTCTCAAAATAAACAGAAAAATGCTGACCTTGTCAGATTTAGCTGCTGAAAGCCAAGCTGTTTTAAGACTTGGAGGATCAAGGGTCACGGTTATAAACAACACAGACAAAAAGAAAGGAAGCAAGCAAAAAAAGAAAGAAAGCTAGAAGTAAAAAAGAACTACACGGTGAATATAAGTAATAAATACGTTGACCTTGACAAGAGGGGAATGAGATATTTATACAAAAGTCAGAACCGGGTGTAGAGACAGCAAAGAGAGGAAGAAGGGAAAGTGCACAAAATGTACTTGGGAAAAAAATGTTTCTTAGAGCTTGTTTAAAGCCGGAAATGAGTCACTTCAGCTTCATATGTTTTTGGTTTTGAAAGGGGAGAAAGGTCAAAGCTTCTTTGTTTTAAATAATCTGGTCACTACTTCTGAAGCGTAATACGATAGGGTTTAAGAGTCTTAATGAAACTGGTATTTCCCTGACACCCGGGGCTGCGACATCTTGGCGGTTGCATGGTCATGTATTGTAAGCCCAGGGAGTTTTATAAACAAAGACACGGCAGAGCGTGACTTTGCTTGTGACCTTCATACCCTGGTGCTCCTGTGGCAGCCACATGGGCAGTGTGATGGCTAAATTTGCCACCATTTATAGACTTCTCACAAATTGCAGCTGCACACATGGCCCTCCACCCATCACGCTCCGAAATGTGAACTGGAGATATTACCCTGAGCCCCTGTACGACACCTCTTTTTGAAATGATTCTGATCAGGTGAAGTTTTACAGAAAACAAAGTGACAGAAACACTTGAAGTGACACCAGAAATTAAAATGGCCATTGCAATGAAAGGTAGTGGGAATGTTATAGAAAAGAAGACCCAACCCAACACAAAACGAGCAATGCAAGTTCGACCCAGGCTTTTGGTGGAAGCAGGTTATACTTCCCAGCTTCTGCATCTAATGTCCTCAGCTACACCCACTTCTAATGGCAAGCCAACAAACATTTGCAGAGGGAAGGGGGTGACAACAAAGAAGTCAGGTAGCTGATTTTCAGGGGCAGCACCTTGAGCAGTCTTGCAGTGAAGGGCCTGATGTCAAAGGAATATCCTCAGGCTGTCCCAACAGAAAAGGGAATAGAAGTGTTCTGCATTAGATTAGAAGTGAAAAAGAAAAGACCACAAGCAAGGCAGGACAGGACAGACTCCATTGAAAATAAATTGAATAATCTCCTCTTTTCCTGTGGTTCAAATCATGTTTCTTACTACTTAAACTCTCGTTTCCCTGTCTTTATGCATGAATGTAAGACTTCTCATCTTGGTCTCGACTCTCATACCACCACTCCTTCCTTCCTGAGTGAGCTTTCTGCCATACTTCTTGCAACATTCCCTTCCAAATCGAGAACTCCTCATTTTGTTTGCTGTTTCATGCTGCCACTTGTGCTTAATGCAAGATATCAAGCTGTATCTGTTATACATCCCTCCTTTGTTTTTTTGATCACTTTCCAAGCTTTCTCTCTTGGATAACACCCTAAAGCCTATATAGAATAATATCCATCTAAAAGTTCTTCCCTATATTGCTCCTGTACTTATTTTAGTATTAGACTAAATGTTCTTTAGGAGAGTAATTTCTTCTTCTGGTGTTCATAATGTATCTGCTGTAAAAGGCCATCTGTTCCCAGAACGCTAGAAAAACAATGGAAGAGCACACTCATACACTGGCAGCAAAATTGAAAGGCAAGTATGGTAATGAAAATTGTGAACTTTCAAAACGACCAGCTTCATTATTCATGGCATCAGTCCCCAAAATGGGACAATTACTCAGTTTACAATAAAACTAAATAGAAGGTGACTGATTCATTGGACATATTAGCTGTTTCAGAGTTGGCTTCATGCTTAGCTTAGAAGCAGCACTCGAAATGGAATTTTATGAAGAAGCACCCCAAGAGTCTGAATTTCCTATTTTGACCTTGCTTCAACATTCAGCGCTCTGTTGTGCCCACTCCTTTCTTCCTGGCCTTGAGTCAATTTGCCATTTGTTCAAAACTGACTGATAATCAGAGGTAGCCAATTCCTTTCCAATTTCTTTACTTTTCTCCATCCTTTCCTATCTACTCGTGTCTGCCCTGCAGTTATCTCCACTTGCGCCTGAAAGAAGTATACCTGCCTATGGCTGTCATGATCCTGAAGTGTCTCTGAAGATGCATTGATCATGCAAATGTCACAAAAGAGAAACAGGGTCATTTAACAGAGCAGAATGATAGTTCTCATGGCCAACCCTACAAACACAAAGTATACCTATAGCTTTGCAAAAGCTGGGAGAGAAAAATAGCCATGATGATTTCTTGAATATGAGACAGACAACTCCAGCTTCTCCATTGGTTCACTGCTGAGTCCAGGTTTCTAGCAAACTGAAGAGATTCTTGATCAGAAACAACCACATAGTGGATACTATGTTGTGTTGGTGGTATGAAGGAGGGTATTGGTCTTTATTCTGCCCAGTGAACCAGGCTAAAACACTGCATTCTTGTCTTAAAACATTTTATGATTGTCTTCAAATAAATTGATGTTGACAAAGCATCATTAAGTCATGTGATCCTGCTTATCCACTAGTTGAAAAAAAAATTTGAAGAAACTTAGAAAATATTAAGACCTATGACAAGCTTTTCCAGACATTGAAAGTGGATGAGAATTAATCTGCAGTCCTTCTGTCTTCTTTTTTCCCTTTGCAGAGAAAGAGAGATGCAATGTAAAATGCTAGCTTGCTTTTCCCCTCAATTCTAAAACCAATGAACTTCTTACAGGTTCAGGAAAGCTTCAAATATGTCATTGATGTCTGTGAGTTTCTCAACCTTTTGAAAGTTTCTTTCTTTTTGAAAAGTCATCAGATTAAGACCCAAATTGAAGAAGGATGTTCCTGTGAGTTAAAGCATTGGACTGGGACTCAGAGACTCATATTTCAAGTCCTGGATCTGCTCTAGACTTATTTTGTGATTTTGGTTGTGATCCAGCAATGCACTTAAATTGGTGTTTAATTTAAAACCCTGGAGTAGTCCCATGAAAGTTAAGCAGAGACTTAAGTCTTTGTTGAATGGGAGATTTGTCTGTCTGAACTCATTTCTCTAGCTGTAAAATGGGGATAATACTCACATTCTGCCAGAGTTTATTTTTACAGAAAATCTTCTCGTGCAAAAACTGTATCTTCTCCTGGTCTGTGCAACACTAAGACTGACCGATGTCAGCTGGAGCCTGTAAAAACTACTACACTGGAAACCAATGATAGTCAATGAGTTAGTTTGTTCTTATCCTCTGGAACCACCGTCTTCATGGGGACGGGGAAAAGGGGCATTTACCAGCTTCTTTAAACACAAAGAGTGGTTTAAATGCCCCTATTTGTTAATATTTTACATTTATTTTGATAAATCTCTTCCTCAGTATGGTGTGTTGTGTAGGGGTCTCCCAATGCCTTATTTATTATTTGACAGGTCTATGTATGCTTCAAATAATGGGTTGTGAAGTTGCCACACTTTTCCAAACACGGTTAGAAATTTTGTTCACAGAGTGACAAAAAGTGTCCTGTAAGTACGAACGATGTTTAATTTTCCGCATCAGCACTGAGAGTATGTAAGCAACACAAATTGCCAGTATTTAATTTAAGGCTTAATTGAATTCTTAAAGATCCTTTGAATACATCCCAGCTACATATATGACAGACTGCATGTTACATTGCATGATGGACATTATAAGTAGAAGTATTATCTCTTCTCCTTAAGATTCTTTACTTATGCAAAACCACAGAGAGAAATCCACTTTGTGCCTGAGTGTGAGACAGCCCACCTGAAATTTCTCAGACAGGCCAGAGGTCCCTAAGACCCACAATCTTTCCCTTGTTCCCCTCATCCATGAAAGAGCCCACGATCCTTTGCTTCTACATTTGGATGACAAGCAAGGAGACAGCCAATTGTCTTGAAATGTAAAATAAACACTTTTTCTACATATGTTAATGCCATTGTTTATTGACTACTTGCTCAGCTTGGATGTAATTGGGGTCATTAGGGAAACATAAGCAGCTCAGTGCCTGTCAATACCTGACCTTTAAAATATTCAGTGCACTCAGTGTTACATGATGTTTAACAAGCTGGCCTTTTCATGTGAATGCAGCTGTTGTTGCCATGCAAGCAGGAAGGAAGGTGCTGCTCCTCCTTGAAAACTTTTTTTTCCTTCGGAAAATGTTTTTGTTTTTCTTCATCGGTGGCGTTGAAGTAACTCAGAACAACATAAACCTCACCATTGAAAATTTAGTTTGGATGCACAATCTTTGAAAAAAAAGTAAAAAAAACAGTTTCATGTGAAAGGGGGAGTGGGGGGGAAAACTCCAAAGTGAAAAAAGGGGCAGGATGTTAAGCTCAGTTTAACTGAGAGCATCTTCATGCATTATGGCATTTGGCAAATGTAAATCAAGCCATCTTCATGATGTGACAAGCAGAAATTTCCAACAGTGGTTCTGATGACTGAGGGGCTGCAGAAGAATCTCTCATCAGCAGACCATAAAGAGGAAAGCGCAAGCTATCGCTAACGTGCAGATGTTATCAGGATGTGACTTCAGCACAGCTATGCATCCCGATGGAGAGACAAAACTGCAGATGTTTAACGCATTATCGTGGAAACGAAACGCAAACTATTTTGTTTTAATTATTTAAATTTTACACAAAAGAGATATTCTGTCTCTGTTGCCCGAATGCAAGTTAGGAGTTCCTGTAAATAAAAGCAAACAACTTTTTTCACCGAGCTAATTAGAACTGTTAATATTTTCTGAACAGGCTGATTGACAAATATTTCCATTTCAAATTAGTCTTTGAAAACAAACAAACAAACAAACAAACAGAAAAGCCCAAACATCCTGTGTTCAAAGAATGCAATAAACAATGTTATTCTGTTTTAAAAGAGAAGCAACAAGAAACCGGGGTATGTTCAGACAATGGGGGCATATTTTTACAGTGCTGATCAGGAAGAAAAACAAAATAGAAAGACAAAGTGAAAAAATTAGTTTGGAAGATAAAAGTTAAGACCAGTGATTTTAAATCAACATTTGTTGTGAAGCACAAAGCACAGCAAGAAACCAGTTGCATAAACTTTAGTCCTTGTGAGTGATTTTACCTACCAGTGTGATTTCTCTGGATGGCTCTTGTAACAGTTTTCACCAGCCTCAGAAACTTCTGAGTCTGAGGAAGCAAGGAAAATTGCTACAGAAGGGCTATGAGCACAAGGCAAAATCACAAGACCACAAGTTCTCTATAGCAAACATAGAGAACTTTTTTTTTTTGTTTAGCTGACTTTTCACTTTTCACAGGCTGTGCTTGCCATATTATAAAAAACTGAAGTCAAAAGCTTTACTGACATTTCTGGATGTGAGGACCACTTCTTTAATGAATAAAACAAAAATAAAATAAAATATTAAAATAAAATATTAACATCAGAATAAAATAGGATCAAAATAAAATATCAAAACAAAACAAAATAATAAAACAAAACAATGATATAAAATAAGATGCCTTTGGTGCCATTCCCTCACCAAACAGAATGATTGCCTTCACTATTCAATCAATTGTTTTGTTCTGCTCTGGAGTGCGAGGGCTGTGGATGAAATAGGTCAGTTTACTAGTGCCCTCTTCTGCTTTACACTGGTCTCTGCTGCCCTCCTCTAACCTCTGCTCTCCCTCCAGCAGTTTCTGTTCTCTCGCTCCCTGATCCATCAGGACCTTGGCCCCCTCAGGTCCCTCATGTCAAACAAGCCGGCATCTACTACATTACATGGCCTGAAGGTGACTGCACAGGGAGACGGAGAGCAACAGAGACAGAAAGAAAGTCCTTGGAAAAAAAAAAGCAGGATGGCATCCCTGGGAAAAAAAAAAAAAAATCAATCACACCAGTCTGGCTATCTCAATTAACTGTTAGTTAAGCTGGGACCTCCTGGAGAAACTGAAAAGAGTTTGAGGGAATAAGAGATGCTATCTGCCACAAGGATTACCACTCTACAGGCGGATCAAAGACAATTCCACATTTTACCCTGGTGATTAGCTGTAATTAAATAAAGAAAGTCTGTTTAAACTTCATTAGCAGCAAGACGTTTGCTACAGCAGAGTTGGCACAAATCATCCATTCTTAATTAAAAGATAATCCACAGGATGACCATAATCTTCTTCTAAAAATATACCATTGCCCCCCACCCCCCCTCCCCCCACGTAAGATTTCTTCATCAAATAAGGATAAATAACAATTTCTCTGTGTTTAAGCTCTCAAGGAATGGATGCTCCTTCCCGTTTGCTTGAGTGAGTGCTGAATGTGCCTGATAACATCACTTTGGCATGCTATTATCTAAAATGGTAGAATACCTCACTTCAGCAAAGTCTGACATAAATCTTTGAAAACAAAGACATTGAATATGTATGAGCTGAAATAGATATGACAGTGTTGGCACATTAATATTCCTGTCACTGGGGGGGGTTTCAAACTTTTAAGGAGATGATATCAATGGATTCAGGCTGTAGTGGGTGGGAGAGGGCAATGTACTGTAGGACAATTGTTAATTAGGTACAGCCAAACATATTGAAAAAAATCCCACATATAATAATGTCCAAAGTAGATCACAGAAAAGACTTTCAAGAACAATTAATAGGGGTAGAAATCAAGACCTCTCTGAGCTCTACTGCTACTCAGTTTTGGAAAGATCAGTCCTAATCAACAGCAAAACGACATCTCATTTTCTGCTGCTGTTGTCATGGTGGTGGTGGTGGCACGGACAACATATGTTTCAATTATCCTGTAAGAGCCCTCATTTGCAGTAACTGCAACACCTAACTGAACAGTTGCATGTGGTCTGAAAACGTTCATAATGTAGCATGATACAGGGATATTCAGCTGAGGTGGTGTTTTTTTTTTTTTATTGCTTGATGTGAAAAACGTCCACTTCACCCTGAGGTGAGAGGTGGTAGAGTACGTAGAAATAGATGTTAAGGAAAAAAACAGCAACATACCAGCTTTTCCTTAGCAACAACAAAGCTGAAGAATTCCTATTCCATTCTGAGGAGCAAGGAAAAAAAAAGTGCAAAACCTCTTTACAGTCCTGTTGGCTAGTATATACACTGTTTCCTCAGCTCTGCCCCTTGTGATGGGAGTACAGGGACAAACTGCAGGAATTAGAGATTGCAGACATGAAGGTTTGATTGCAAGATCTATGGGGCAGAGGCTGTTTGCTTTAAGAGGGGCCTTGCATGTCTTTTGATCCACAAAAATAAATGAGGAACATGAAAACCACTTAACCAACAAAAGAAAATGCATGTTAGAATCGAACCCAGGATCAACACTCATGCTCAAATTTGAACGTAATTCTGCAAACAGCTCTTATAATTTTAATTTAACACAGAGTCTTGCAGGCAGTGGCCACACAGCCTCCACTAGTCCAGTGATGTGCTGACCTTCAGATTTGGAATAGAAGGGTTGCTTAAAAGCTTTCCCACGTAGAGCTTTTGCTGTTTTACTCTCTGGCTGTTTCTCTTTTTCTTTCTTTTCTCCTTTTTCTCCCCTTTCCCCTTGCACTGTTTTGCACCTATCGCAGGCTGGTCTGAGCCCTGACACCTGACATTAAATAACCTCTCAGCAGTTGTGGACAAAGGCCTAAGAAAATTCCTCTTTCACAAAGAGGCATGAAACCAGCTCCAGATAAAGGCATCTCAAACACACGCGATGACAAGTCAGCTCTTTTAGGCTATTAAAAGCGAACACTGCTCACCTCTAAAATATTTTTTAGACTTTACTAATAAAATCCTGCAGAGGTGCTTAGGTCAGTGCTTTCAAAACAACTAGAAATACATCTGTGCTTTGGTTTTGATTTAACTCTTTTATTACACTAAATTCTATCTGTCATTTCCTGTGTGTGTCAGCATCGCTTCTGAATGGTGAAAACGTCACAGATACATCATGCAAAAAAGCATCTTGTACCCTGATATGATAAGCAATGCCTCGAAAAGAAAAGAAAAGAAAAGAAAAGAAAAGAAAAGAAAAGAAAAGAAAAGAAAAGAAAAGAAAAGAAAAGAAAAGAAAAGAAAAGAAAAGAAAAGAAAAGATTACACATGGATAGACTCTCTGGCGACTGCAAGGTATTGTATTTGCCATGGTCTTACACCAAGCTAGTAAAGTCGACAGCAGGAGCAGAATTGCTCACACAACTCCTGCCCATTTCTCCAGGTATTTACCAACTCCTTTGCAGCTCTAGAATATGATTCAGAGATAAGGTTTGAGACTGTGGAGTGACTTCTGTGTATCGCAGAATCATAGAATAGTCTGGGTTGGAAGGGACCTTAGAGATCATCTAGTTCCAACCCCCTTGCCATGGTATGGCAACTCCCCTATCCACTTAAGGACAGGTGTGACTTTAAGCACACATGTGAAGCCATCAAAGTCCATGGGAATAGTGCTTGGGCTTAACACCATGTACTTGCATGTACATCTTGCTGAACCAGGGCTTTACTTATTAATTCACGCAGGGAGAGGTGACACTTTGTGAGTATTAAAGTGTCTTGGAAGATGTTTTTTTCCTAATTACTTTACTGCTTCTCTCTTGAGGAATTAGAACAGTAAACTCTAGTGGGACTGTAAGAGCTATTCATAAAACCTGAAAGATTTTAAAACAGAAGAGCTGAAACTCACTGCAGCTTACTATCAGAAAAAGACAGACCAGAAAAAAACACTTTCCCAAAACCCAGTTTTCTTTTTGACCAAAAATCAATCCATTGTTTGTCAAATAATTAATTCTACATGAACTGGGCAAAACATCCCTGGTATGGAACCACTGATATTCAGTAAACAAAGAAAATGAAGACACTGTATCCTTTAAAATGTAGCCTTTCGTGTCAGTTCATTGCAAAAAATAATTAATTACAGCCTCTTCTTCTTCTTCCCAGTGCATTTTTAGGATAGTTTACACGACTCTGGGATAGCTGAAATACTTCACCGCCTACTGTAGAATGTCCCAATTAAGGAAAAAAAAAAAAAGAAAAAGAAAAAAAAAGGCACATTCTGTTTAAAGAAATAAAGCAGCAATATGTTAGAAAACATTTATATAATGTGAAAGTTACATGGGCAATATCTAATCAGATAAAAATCCAAATCCAATCCTTATGTATAGCTTTTAGCACAGTATAAAAATTCTACAAATCATCCCACAAAAACAAACCAATAAAGTTGGCTTGTAAAGTGAACTACAGATAAGGATGCACCTATTTTCCTTATAGACATCATTTCTGAAGGTTTGTGCCTGTAGAAATGACATCCACACACTCTGTTTAAACAGCTGGCATAACTAGCACAGACCTTTGTTGCCTATATATGTTTTGGATTTCATTCTGACAAATAAATCATATCTTTTTCCATTTTGATTTATGAGACTGGATTTGTTATGATTTCCTCTTTTTTAAGAAATAGAGATCAAGCATGAGCTGTCACAAATTACAGAAACGACAGCGTCTGGACCTCCCCTACACTTGTATTTATGTACTTCTGTGTCTGCAAAACATCCCATTCTTTCTATTTTTTAAGTACACTTTAAGATACAGTACTTAGAAACAATATAAAATTATTGGAGCAGCAACTGCCGCTTTCTGTTTTGATTTTTGCAAGCTTATGTGCCTGCATTGTTTATTTTAATTGATCATTAAGGCCTAGATCTTACTGCATAAACAAATCTGCTGGGCTTCTGCAAAATATCATTGAAGTCAATTGGTTTTCACACATGTGAATAGCCTTATCTGTGCCAATCACGCTGTAAAACCCGGCAAGATACTGGAACAATTCCCTCAAACAGATATCCTTATACAAATTAAAACAATATGAGTAAGAATATGCTTTTATACACTTTTTAGATTATATATCTTGTAAATAGATGAATAATCCTAAATGCTTCGAAAAGCATGTATGTATACAGGTGAGAGTGGAGTCTCCTTCTCTGGAGACATTCAAAGCCCGCCTGGATGCGTTCCTGTGCGATCTGATCTAGGTGTTCCTGCTCCGGCAGGGGGATTGGACTAGATGATCTTTCGAGGTCCCTTCCAATCCCTAACATTCTGTGATTCTGTGATTCTGTGACCAAGTGAAAGATATAAATACAGCTGCATGTATTCAATTCCATATGACAGCGAACAATTAAACATAAATACGACAACATTAAAACATTACATCTTATTGAAAATATATCCTTTCACTTTATTGATGGATTCACAAGAAATGTGGATTTTTATTAGTACTAGGGAAAGAAACACTAAATGTATTCACCTGAATAGAGTAACATATGTCTGTGCTTCAAGAGAGTTTTTTTAAAAAAAGTCCTGTCTGGCTTAAAATAATCTTGAAAGATTACTTGCCTGGATCAACCTTTTCTGACAATCTTAAATTCTGATTTGCAATGCAATTTTTTTTTTAAGTTGTTATAATGCAATGTCTTCTTACTCCTAGGAGACAGTTCAGCGCGCCTCAGCTGCCACCAAAGTTGCAATGTTTCTTTATACTGAAAAGAAGTTCTACATATATAAAAATATAACATATAATGTAAAGTCACAACTAACTATCACAGCAGGGGAGTTTTTTCATTTTAGCATTTGGGTTTATCAGTTTATTATCTGCAGTTAAAATGTTTTCAGTGCAACCATGATGATTAGCAAGTCTGCTCATTTAAGTCAATTCTGGTTCACATACAGCACCAATAGCAAGACACATTCAGGCATGCATTGCTTCTTTATGCTTCCAATTGCACTTATTTATTATTCTAAGATCTTGAAAAGCAGTTGTTCTCTTTGAGTAGCCTGACACATGGTTGAGGAAAGTGAAAATCAGGGCTTCTCCTAAAAGCAGGAATTTAGGTGAACTGCTGTAGCACTTTGCTGTGGTGGTGAGGGTCTAAGAAGATGCACAGGTCAGACTCGTAGGTGACAGCAATGCCTTTTGTCACACAAAGTGGTAGCTGTTTTGTGGAAAATCTAGAGGAAATTACAGGCCTTAGGGAAATATATTTCCCTGCCTACAACTCTGTGCTTTACAAAGATAAGCCAAGGAACTAAAATTCACAACTCTATTGGAGACCAAGAAAATACAGATTCAAAACTTACTGGATACTATAACCTCCCTCCATGCATTTAAGGATTTCTGTTTCTCTTGTCCAAGGCAGGACTTTCTTCTTATCCTCCTTGTTGTCATCTCTACACAACAGATACTAACTCTCTTTTCATTCAAAGGCAGTCTAATTGATATATATATATCTGCTCTCTGAACAGTCACTCAGGCGGCATTCAGCTTTGAGAGCTGCAGGTTCTGTAGATCTAAATAACGACTGGAGAGCACCCAAACTTTCTAATTTTTTCCAGATTTATTGGTTAGTCCAGTACATCATATTCCTTCTACCTACAGCCCTTGTCTTCTCTAAGGAAAAGTGTGCATTGGGAGCACATCAGCATTCAGTCAAATGCTGGTCCCTAAAGGCCACATACTCCTGCTGACTTGAGGTCCATCTGCCTGTTTAAACCAGGCTCTAGCATGTCAACCAGGCTTTAAATCAGGCGTTACACCAGGCATTATAGATCTCTAGAGATTAAACATCTGAGCATGCCTTGGGTGTCAGTGTACAGAAACAACTACACTGTCTGCTGTCTCATTTAATAATTCAAAAATGGTGCTGTTCAGGATGACCACATAGCCTCTCTCAAAATAGCCAACATCAAGACCTTTTCAGGGAAGGAACTGGTCTTCTTCCAGTGTCAGTCATGGGATGTGACAAGATGAGAAGATGGATGGAGCAGTTTGCTTACAGTACAGACACAAGCTATGCTGATATCCTGTCCCAATGTATTATATTACTATTGGTGGTGTGAAGAATGAGCCCTGGTCTCCTGAGATAGAAGAGCTATCCACAGCAGCATCCCTGTTCTGTAAGTGCCGCTGGGTAGCACACATCTGTGGGTACACCCTAGCCCCAGGGGTTTCTTGGTGCCATGTGGGACCAGCCACCCAACACCTTGAATGTAGGAGCCATCACACAAGAAGGATTCTGAGACAAAGCAGAGTGACAGTACATGAAGAAGAGTCTATTTCTCCTTCTTGGCAGCCTGCTACGGGCTGTACGAAGGGTACAAACACACAGTCAGGAACTAAACATGCAGCCTGCTGCTGGAAAGGAACCTGAAAAAACAAGAAGCAAGGGTACAGGTTTGAACTCCAGAAGTCATGAAGGGCAATGAGACCTAACAGACCACGGCGAGACAGAAGTAAGAGTCACATCCTGAGGGCCTGTTGTGCCGAAGAAATACTGACCCTTGAAAGTCAGCAAAAACTTTTTAATAATTCAGAAAGAAAACTGAAACAACAAGGACAGAAGCTGGAGGCAACAGTGCAGCTTGAAAGAGGGGAGAGGCAGGAGAAATCCATCCATGTTTGCATGTCTGGGATGCAGGCTGCAGTTGTAACGTCTTTTTGGATGCTTTTCTTAATGGAGAATTGTTGTTTGTTTGTTTGTTTGTTCTTTAACCAAGGATATGAAACATGGAGCACTGAACTCAAGCTAGCAATAGGCATTATTTCTGCTTGTTCATATATATATATATATACACACTCAGAAATATACATACACACGTCAACAATACATGGAGATTTTATATTTGGATATGCCCTCTTTTCTGGTATATTGGTTACAGAATAACCTTACACATTATATTACTAAATGTACAGAATCATCACTTGCACCCCTCAAGCACTTGACAGTTTCCCCATAAATAACTAGTTTTCAGAGACATTATAGAAAGCATGGGGCTCAAAGAAGATTTTGGAGGAGGGTGTTTTTTGCAGTATGAAGGGCTGAGTATGGAGTAAAGCCATTGACTAGAAGAGTGGAGGATGAAACACTCACAGGTGGTACTAGATAGGGAAAAGAGGGGCAGAGACATGTCAGTGTTGACTAGAGGGCTGGACATGTATCTCACAGAAAAGAGCTCAGCAGCAAAGGAAACTGTGTGTGCTACAGGCTGAAATGCAGATGGGAATCTGTATTCTACCCCATACAGACATCTGTCTTTGAAACATCTCCATTACTTATGAGGAAAAGATGAATTTTCCATTTCCACTGGTAAACTTTTCCCCTCCTTTCTCATTACAGTAAGTAAACAAAATTAAATGGCAAATCCTACAGTTCACAGAGTAGGGCACGCTGCTGAGCTGTCTTTAGGAAAATACAGTACAAGTGTGTTAACTAGCACACTTCCCTAACAGAGTATGTAATTTTTTTCTCTTATGCAGTTCTCAAAGTTATGAAGTGTATTGGCAGGTCCCAGTCAACTGTAAAGGCTGCAAAAGTTTCCTTTTTTTTTTTTTTTTTTTTTT
>WKFP01013425.1:204118-218583 GCA_011057875.1 Pterocles orientalis
TAGGAGCAGAGCGAGCAGGCAGGGTTCCTCCGAGGGATGTACTAGAGACCAGGAGAAGCACGGACATCCTCCCTGACTCTTCAAACACAATGGTGGGCACTCGTCACAGAGCTAAGGCTGCTGCTCTGGCCAAGGGGTCTGCACCATCTTCCCCTGGGGTGCTTGATGCCTCCACACAGACAGAGCTACAGAGAGCAGAGGCATCTGTACAGACCTTGGTGTGTGGGAGGTGCCCAAACCACTCTCCTGGGGTGGGGATGGGAGACAAACCATCCTGCAATAGGTGTGCCCAGGTGGCCCAGCTCCTAGAACAGGTGGCCAAATTGCAGGAAGAAGTGGCAAGATTGAGGAGTATCAGGGAATGTGAGCAGGAGACAGATTGATGGAGCCCCACCCTACCATCCCTGAGGCAAGGGCAGGAGACAGAGGCTCCACAAGAAGCAGAGGATCCCCTCCCCTCTTGCCAGCAGGGCAAAGGAAGGGACCTAAATGAAGGGGGAGAATGGAAACAGGTCCCAGCCTGGGGGGGGGGGAGGGGAGGCAAATCCCCTCCCAGCCTTCCTCACCCTCCCAATTGACTTTACACAATAAATATGGGGCACTGGACCTTGAGGGCCAGGAAAATAAGGAGGAAGAGGAAGGTCCATCCAGGGGGTCATCTCAGCTGAGACAGTTGGCCCCACGCATTGGGACTGCCTCAGCTAAGAAAAGAAGGAGAGTAATTGTCATCGGTGATTCCCTCTTGAGAGGAACAGAGGGACCAATACGTCATCCAGACCCTTTACACCAGGAAGTCTGCTGCCTCCCTGGGGCCCAGGTTAGAGATGTCACCAAGAAGCTCCCTAGCCTGGTATGGCCCTCTAATTACTACCCACTACTGGTCATGCAGGTTGGAAGTGATGAGGTTGTGGAGAGAAGTCCAAAAGCAATTAAAAGGGACTTCAGGGCACTGGGGCATTCGATTAGAGGATCAGGAGCGCAGGTCATGTTCTCATCAATCCCCGCAGTGGCAGGGATGAATACCAAGAGGATCAGGAGAACACACCTGATCAACACCTGGCTCAGAGGCTGGTGCCAGAGGTGCAATTTTGTTTTTTTTTCATCAAGGGGAGGCTTATGTGGCACCAGGCCTGCTAGTGACAGGTGGAGTTCACCTGTCTCATAGGGGGGTAAGGACTCTTGCTCATAAGCTGTCAGGGCTCATCGAGAAGGCTTTAAACTAGGTTCGAATGGGGAAGGGGGAATTACCAAGCCCATTACAGATAGACCTAGGGGTGGCATGCTGAGGGTAGGAGCGGATTTGGCAGTTCAGCTCAGGTGCATCTACACTAATGCACGCAGTGTGAGCAACAAGCAAGAGGAGCTGGACGCCATTGTGCGGCAGAACAGCTGTGACCTAGTGGCCATCACAGAAACATGGTGGGACGAGTCTCATAGCTGGAGTGCTGTAATGGATGGCTGTAAGCTCTTCAGAAGGGATAGGCAAGGAAGGAGAGGAGATGGGGTGGCTCCGTATGTTAGGGAGTGTTTTGATTGTACTGAAATCGAGGATTACAATGATAAATTTGAATGCTTATGCGTAAGAATGAGGAGAAGGGCTAACAAAGCTGATATCCTGCTGGGAGTGTGTTATAGGCCACCATCCCAGCAGGAGGAATCAGATGAGGCATTCTATAAGCAGCTGGCAGAAGTCTTGCGATCGCTCCCACTTGTTCTTGTGGGAGACTTCAATTTGCCAGACATCTGCTGGAAATACAACACAGCGGAAAGGCAACAGTCTAGGAGATTCTTGGAGTGTGCGGAAGATGACTTCACAAACAGAGAAAGACTGGTGGGAGACGTGGTGGTCGAAGGCCATCTTGGACTTAGTGACCGTGAAATGATAGAGTTCTTGATCCTTGGTGAAGTAAGGAGAGGTACCAGTAAAACCACTTCCAAACCTGCCCACTTCCGAAGGGCAGATTTCAGGCTGTTTAAGACACTGGTTCGGAGAGTCCCTTGGGAGACTGTCCTGAAGGCCAAGGCTGGACACTCCTCAAGAGGGTGGTTTTAAAAGCACAGGAACAGGCTGTCCCCATCTGTAGAAAGACAAAGTGCCAGAGAAGACGACCAGGCTGGCTAAACAAAGAGATTTTCCTGGAACTCAAGGAAAAAAGGAGAGTATACAACCACTGCAAGAAGGGTCAGGCAACCCAAAAAGAGTACAGGGATCTTGCCAGGTCATGCAGAGTTAAAATTAGGAAGGCAAAAGCCCAACTAAAACTCAACCTGGCTGGAGTGGTAAAAGATAATAAAAAATGATTTTACAAATACATCAGCAACAAAAGGAGAACTTTGGAGAATCTCCATCCTTTATTGGACACAGGAGGGGACATTGTCACCAAGGATGAGGAAAAGGCTGAGGTGCTTAATGCCTTCTTTGCCTCAGTCTTCAATAGTCAGACTAGCTATCCTCAGGATATTCAACTCCCTGAACTGACAGGCAGGGACAAAGACCAGGACAGCCTCCCACAATTCATGAGGAAGGAGTTAATGACCTGTTATGCCACCTGGGTACACACAAGTCTATGGGGCCAGATGGGATCCACCTGAGAGTACTGAGGGAGCTGGCAGGGGAGCTTGCCAAGCCCCTCTCCATCATTTATCAACAGTCCTGACTAATAGGGGAGGTCCCAGAAGACTGGAAACTTGCCGATGTGATGCCCATCTACAAGAAGGGCCATAAGGAGGACCCAGGAAACTACAGGCCTGTCAGCCTGACCTCGCTACTGGGGAAGATTGTGGAACAGCTCATCTTGAGTGTGCTCACACGGCATGTACAGAACACCCAGGGGATCAAGCCCAGCCACCATGGGTTCATGAAAGGAAGGTCGTGCTTGACCACCCTGATCACCTTCTACGACCAGGTGACCCATCTAGTGGATGAGGGAAAGACCGTGAACGTTGTCTACTTGGACTTTAGCAAGGCCTTCGACACCGTGTCCCACAGTATTCTCCTAGAAAAGCTAGTGGCTCGCGGCTTAGACAGGAACACTCTTTGCTGGATAGAAAACTGTCTGGATGGCCGAGCTCAGAGAGTCGTGGTGAAAGGAATTAAGTCCAGGTGGCGGCCAGTCACCAGTGGTGTTCCCCAGGGATCAGTTTTGGGGCCTGTCCTGTTTAACATCTTTATTGATGACCTGGATGAGGGGATTGAGTGCTCCCTCAGTAAGTTTGCTGATGACACCAAACTGAGCGGGTGTGTTGACCTCCTTGAGGGTAGGAAGGCTTTGCAGAGGGGTCTGGACAGGCTGGACCGATGGGCTGAGGCCAACTGTATGAAGTTCAATAAAGCCAAGTGCTGGGTCCTGCACTTTGGTCACAACAACCCCCTGCAATGCTACAGGCTTGGGGGTGAGTGGCTGGAAAGCTGCCCAGCAGAGAGGGACCTAGGGGTGTTGGTTGACAGCCAGCTGAACATGAGCCAGCAGTGTGCCCAGGTGGCCAAGAAGGCCAACAGCATCCTGGCCTGCATCAGCAATAGTGTGGCCAGCAGGACTAGGGAAGTGATTGTGCCCCTGTACTTGGCACTGGTGAGACCGCACCTTGAATCTTGTGTTCAGTTTTGGGCCCCTCACCACAAGAAGGACATTGAGGTGCTGGAGCGGGTCCAGAGAAGGGCAACGAAGCTGGTGAAGGGTCTGGAGCACAGGTCTTATGAGCTGGTGTTGTTTAGTTTAGAGAAGAGGAGGCTGAGAGGAGACCTTATCACACTCTACAACTACCTGAAAGGAGGGTGTAGTGAGGTGGGTGCTGGCTTCTTCTCTAAAGTAGCAAGAGATAGGACAAGAGGAAATGGCCTCAAGTTACACCAGGGAAGGTTTAGGCTGGATATTAGGAAAAATTTCTTCACTGAAAGAGTGGTCAGGAATTGGAACAGGCTACCCAGGGAGGTGGTGGAGTCACCATCCCTGGAGGTGTTCAAGAAACGTGTAGATGTGGTGCTTAGGGACATGGTTTAGTGAGTTAGGTGGTGTTGGTTTGGACTTGATGATCCTTGAGGTCTTTTCCAACCTTGATGATTCTATGATTCTATGATTACCTCACATAGAATACATACACCCATTCACCAGTGCTGTCTCTAACCTCAATAAACTTTCTAGATCTCGGGATAGTTTCAAAGAGATTGGGTGTACAGCCACCAGTCTCTAAAGCGATATGGACTTGTAGTCTATAAAACAAAACGAACTGAGCTTTGTCTCTTAGATAGTTAGTCCTGATAAATTTGCTGAACTACTGAACATTTGCTATAGCCCTAAGAATGGAGAAGAAGACCATAGACCTTAATGGTGGAATGGATTTATTATTGTTTATTCCTTTTACAAGGAATTAATTAGGGACCCAAACTCTGGAGATGTTCAACTGGTTTTGCCTTCCTTCAGATCAAGGTCCTCATACCCATATTTATCATAGAATCAGAGAGTCACAGAATGGTTTGGGTTGAAAGGGACCTTAAAGATCATCTAGTTCCAAACCCCTGCCATGGGCAGAGACACCTTCCGTCAGACCAGGTTGCTGAAAGCTTCATCCAGCCTGGCCTTGAACACCTCCAGGGTTGGAGTATTGTACATATATTTTTCAGTCCTGCAAAACAGATTATAGTGTATGTTCTTCCAATTTTACTCCTTTTGCATGGGTCCCTAATAATAAACATGCAATCATAAGAGATTTCTGCAGAAGTATCTGAACCCATGCGATTTGTTCAGTAGTCTGGGTTTGGTGGTTTTTTTTTTTCGTTTTCCAGGAGTTATGGGAGTTGTATGGGAAACAAGATAGTGAAATCCCAATTTGCAGAGCCAATGGAGACATTTCAGCAGGCTTGTCTCATAGTTTGTAATTTTTGTCTGCACTTTCTGGTGCATTGGAAGGATATTAGCAGCTCCAGGAATTGACTGTTTCACCACTGGGATGAGAATTCATCCTGCCACTCTGCAAGCTGATATAAGGTGTACTGGAGAAATTTGAGAATATATTATTGTAGATCTCTATATGTAAATATACTTCTTTTCTTTGGCTTTGCTTTTGCCCTTGCCCTGGGAATCAGGTTGGTAATCAAGATATATTTCCTGTTTTGGCAGAGCTTCCCGACTGCTGTAGGCGCATTCATCACCCATGCCAAACTAGTTTCCTCCATTTCTTTGAGACTTACTGTCTAATAACCTTCAGAACAGGATTAGAGCTTCCCAGGCTACAAGAAGCTTTAACTTACTTCTGCTGAGCAGAGTATTTTACAAGTTATACTTAATCTCTGGAGAGTGGAAGAAATACCCAGTCAATCTTTGAAACATCTGTATCCAGGATATATGGAGCGCATATACACAGTCTGAATCTCGAAGACTAAACTGATCTCTCCTGTCTATAAATACTCAGCTTCCCAAGGGACAGGGGCAGATGCCCTGATGCACAATGTAATCAGTGGGAGCTAGGCTCCCAAATACCTTTGTGGAACAAGTCTTATTAATAATTGTATTATATATCATCCCCTACTTCCTAAGGTGCATGTTGTTGCATTCCCTGAATGCCTTGCAGCGTTTGGTAGGTCACTCCCATACTTATATCTAAGTAGAGTGACCAAAGGAAAACCAAAGGTCAAAGCAATACAAGACCCTTTGACCTTTGGATGTCAAATGAAGAAAGTTATTTCCGGACACAGAATTTATATAGATTTCCTTTTGGACTAGAGAGTGCAGGGATTCTCAATATTCTCAGAATTCCCCCTTTTACATCGACCACTATTGGAGCAGAAAAAAGTCCGTGTACCAGCATGGGAATATGACCTTGATAAAGGTGTAAGTTCTCTGAGTACCAACTCGTGAACAGGCTTCAGAAAAAGAGAACAGATGAAAACGGGTGGAACTGGGGAATACATAGCACTGCAGACCACATCTGAAAAAATGAAGCTTCTTAAGAAGGTTTCAGTTTTCTTGGTTGGTGCAAAATGACAATTCGGGAGTTTTTGTGTTTTAGTGGCCTAAGCAAGGATAAGCAAGTGATAAAATTACTATTACAAATTATTATAATTTTGTTATCTAATGAGAAGTAGATAAGGAGAAACACAAGGCTCAAATACACTTCCATAAAATTATATTGTTTAAAGACGTCATCAAAAGAGAAGGCTGGTTTTGCTATGAGAGCGCCTTCTTTCAATCTTTGCTTCCAGCAAAAATGTCTTGAATATCTTTTATAACATCTAGTATCTTGACTGAAAGTAATGATAACATAGCTCTGTTAAACCAGTGTAGTCTTATGCTTACATTCCAGTTTGACAGTAAGATTCTGTCGTGGTTTATAAAGCCACAGGGACAGTTTTTGCTAAACACCTGGTGGGCTGAGGCAGGGACAGGGAGGGTTTCACTCACCGCTTAGGGTCATGGGCAAGGAACCAACACGATTTGGGAAGAACAAGAAAACAATTAAATTTATTAACTATTTACAACAAGAAGCAAGATACTGAGAGAAACCACATTTTAAAAACGGCACTTCTCCCCCACCCCTGCCTTCTTCCCAAAGCCCAAAGGCTTTGTTCTGTACCTTCTGCCCCTCCAGCTGTACAGGGGGGCAGGGAATGGGGGATGCAGTGAGTCCGCCGCTCCTTCCTCCTCAGTGAAGGGTTCCTCACAGTCTTTCCTGGCTGCAGTGTGGGGGTCCCTTCTCATGGGACAGTCCTTCTCCAGAACTTCTCTGATGTGAGTCCTTTCCAAATGGGGCTACAGTCCCCTGACAACTGCCCGGCTCCGGCGTGGGCTTCTAGTTCCAACGTGGGGTCCTCCACGGATGTATCTTCTCATAGGCGGATCTGCACCACGGTGCAGGGGAAAATGACAGAAATGCTCTCTCTCCCTTCTGACCGGAGTGTCATGTGGTCCTTTAATCCCAAAATCTTGCTTCTCTCTCCGCTGCAGGTCTTCATTGGCTCCCAGGAAAAAATGGACTCTCAGGTGAGCCATGGCGGAGGCTTGGGCTACGGCAGGTCAGTTTGCAGAAGCCGAGCAGGTAGCTGGACGGCCGGACCGACCTGCCTGAGTGGGGCCCTGCCCGGGGCCGCGCCAACCCATTGTTCCATGCCCCCTCTTAAATATGTTATTCGCAGAGGCGCCGATTGGCTCAGCCCTGACCTGGAGTGGGTCCAGTCTGAAGTTGGGGAAACTTCCAGCAGTTTCTTACAGGGGCTAGAGCGGTGGTACTCCTTCCCCCACTCCCCCTCCTAGTTTCCAAACGCTTGGAGCCACTTACAGGAGTCACCACTGTAACCCCTCCCTTGCTGCCAGCAGAGCTGGAGTCCTGGGAAACCTTTAGCAGCTACTTACTGGAGCCATTACTGTGACCCCTCCCTGCTACCAGACAAAACACTCCACACAAAACCATAACAGATCCACAATTACCCCTGTAACAAGAAACATGTCAAGAGGTTTTGTGTTTTTGGGTTTGTTTGTTGGTTTGTTTGCTTGTTTTTAATCTGTGATACCTGTGCAACAGAGCTGTTAGATGCAGTCTTCTACCAGGTAAGATATTTTCTAGGAAGATTTTCTAGGTAGGAAATTTAAAATAGGAGATCACCAGCTAAGAGTGATTGGGTTAATATTTGTTAACAAAGCATACAAATAGTTTTTCTTTGTTTTGGTACTTGCCTCGGACTGGTTGGAAAACACACCTTGAAATGGACTGTGCAGCAAGGAACAGAAGTCCAGGAAACAAGCAGGTTGACAGGTATCATAAAATTTTTATTCTACCATTCGGATTCATTTTATGGACATCACCCATAAAATGAATCCGAATGGTAGAATAAAAATTGCAAAATAAAATGGAAGATTCACGCAGACGAAAGGCTCTGAAGGATATTTGATTGTCTGTCAAAAAAAAAAAAAAAGAAATGTTACGTTTACCCAAGTTTGGGTAGTAAATTCAGGACTAGTTTTAATCAATAGTCACAGTTCCTTTTGGGGCAAGCTTTTTCCAAGGAAGTGTGTTTGTACTCAAGTAAATAATAGTGAAAGTGGTTTGTGAAATTAAATAAAAGGACCATACTGGAAGCAATACTAGGCAGTGAATCCACAAAATGTGGATAACTGGAGTAGGAGCAGCATCAAGAATTATCAGGGAGTGTAGAGATAGCAAGAGAGGTGGTAGTTTTTTAAGCTGAAAGAGGATAGATTTAGATCAGATATCAGGAAGAATTGTTTTCCTGTGTGGCTAGTGAGGCAGTGGCCCAGGTTGCTCAGAGAAGCTGTGGATGTCCCAGTCTTGGAGGTGTTCAAAGCCAGGCTGGATGAGGCTTTGAGCAACCTGGTCTAGTGGAAGGTGTCCCTGCCCATGGCAGGGGGTTGGAACTAGATGATCTTTAAGGTCCCTTCCAACCCAAACAATTTTGTGATTCTACAGTTCTATGATTCTAAGTAGTAAACATTTTTGCCATTTACTGCTGACAGTTTTTCCAGTCCTGGCACAAATTTAGTGTTGGTGAAGGACTCTAGGAAAAATTCCTCAAAGAGTCAAGGTCTCCCCCTTTTTTTTTTTTTTTTAATTTTTATTTGCAAACAGAATCCATTGTCTTGAAATAAACTCCCAATTTCATTGCTAGCAAATATTACATATCAGTTTCTCTATGCCAATTGAACACTGGGACATGCTCAGTTCACAAGTGGTTTATGTTTTTTGGTGAAAAAAGAAATAAGTTTGAGTTTTTCCCTTGGGAGTCTTATTTCATATTTTGCTAGTTCTTTGTTTTCCATTTGAATAGCCAGTAGGCAGCACAGGCTCATCAAATGGGCAATAATAAAAATTGTCTGCTATCTACTCCAAAAACCTATTGAGTTCTCTGTTGGAATAAAGAATTTACAAAAGCAAACACAACAATTAGCTTTTAAGGACTTGCTTACTGAAGAGTGTGCAGAAAACTTGTTTTTTATGGACAGCATAAAAGAGAGGTGGGAAATAAATTGATTGCTTGGGCTATTTGGTATAGTGCATGCAAAATCTTGTGTTCCATAAAGGGTTACTGGAAAACCCGAACCATTGTGATTTTGTGAGAAAAAATTCTGCTGTTTTGTTTTGTTAAATCTCTGACACGTTAATGGCATGCCAGTGCTGTTCTTACTGCTATTAGAAATGACTGGCTTGAATTCCCTTTAGATAATACGTAGTATTTTTCAGGAAGTGCCCAAATATTTCATTACCTATTTATCATTTTAAAAGGTCTTTTTTAACCTATATTTTACATTCTGTGTCAGAGGCTAAGTAAAGATGGATAGGCTTTTTTGAACTCACAAAGAAATATCCATGTTTCTTACTTGATGCTTCTGTGTAAACCATCATAGCAAAATGCTACTCTGCAGTGTGTTCAGTCCCAGATGAATTATGGCACTTCAACCTTGCCCTCCTTCTACAATTACACATAAACATGCATACACACAAGCTTGCTTTGACATTCTTACATATATTCTTACGTATGAATAAGAATGAACATCTGGAACAATGTTTACATGTATTGGGTCAAACGTGGAAAATAAATTATAGAAGATAGAAACTAGATTCAAAACAATGGTAATGACAAAGCTAAATAGATATTTACCTATACATTCCTTTCCTTTCAATTTAACATCAATGCACATGCATAAAAAACTGCCCTGGCTGGGGTGCTGAATAAATCATATGAAATGCTGCCCTGGTTCCCCGCTGGTTTACAATCCCAACTTTTCAATGCAGAGCTGCTATTCAGTCTCCAGTACTTGTCTGAAGAGCTTTGTGTTGTCTTTGGGTGTTTAATACCGATAACAAGGCACTTTCACTAAGTGCAGCCCAATTTTAAGCATTCTGTCTATTTGTCTGAGCCCTCTGTAAATGTCTGAGAGATCAACGGACTGTTCCTACTGACTCACCTAGATAACATTTCTTAATTTTCTCTTCTGCTTCTCATCAGCTTCAGACTTTGTAAACAAGCCCCCTCTAACAAAGACTCGAAAGGGTAGATGTTTAGCAAAGCCTACATTACAAAAACATTTGAAAGATTTATTGTATCCCCTGTTTAAAGTGGGATACCCACTGTCTCTTAAAATATTGGCTCTCTTCAATTGGCTGAGAAAGTGTTAAAATATTCTACAGTTCATTGTCAATCAGAATGGATTTATTTTTTTTCCTTGAAGAATTTATGGCCCGTTTCAGAAGTGTTCTGTAGACGGTTTGAATTTAAAAATCCTTTAATTTATATTGGGAGTTTGAATCATATAAATTCCAAAACACTCATATTTATGGAACCTCCCACTCAGGGAATCAGTTTTCCTCACTCTTTGTATTTTCCCAAGGAAAGATCACATGAAGAATGTTTGTTTTCATCCATGAATAAGAAGAAATTATACTCAGTACCTTCAGACAATAACTCCATTATTAAAAAATGGATATTTTCCAAAATATGCATATTGTACAAGCTAAAATATGTATTTGTTTGAAAGATTACTTTATCTTTACTCCATCTCAGAATAACTCATTATCTGTCTGGCCACACACAGTACTACAGACTAAGCATTAAAAGGATGAATAGGCTTTGGAAGATCTAATGCTTGGCTATGATGAGTATGAATTGTAAGAATTACTTGTTTAAAACCAGTGACCACACTAATGCAAAGAATCAAAGACCTGCATCAAATTTAAAAGGTATACACTTGGCAAAGTCTCTGTTTGGAAATCCAGGGCTTTGTTTCATGTACATGAATCTGTGGGTGAAAAAAATGGTATCTTGTAGAACAAACTAATTTATCTTTTTTTTTTTTTTTAATTTTTTCAATTTCTAACTAGACTTGAAGTAATGAAGGATCAGATTATTTCCAAGGTTTTTATTCTTTGTGTTTCTGGTTTTACTCAGAACACAGGGCTAAAAAGAACAATAAAGTGCACCATAAAAGAAGTACTGTGGAACTTTTAAAAAAGTTAAGATTAATTTCTGGGAGTGTTAGGGAAAAAGCAACAAGTTTTTCTCTACCCGTTCACACAACTCTTTTCCTTTCCTTGGACTAAATAATTAATGCCAGCATCTCTTGCAACCAACTAGGGGTTTTAAGAATGGCTTAGGACAAACAAGACAGCAAAAGAGCCCAGTCCACCCAGGCTAACTGTGCCAGCTCCCATTTGTACTGGACTGCACTTATTTCTGCCCCTGGATGCAAAGGAAAGCATTGCATTGTGAATGCCTACTGTCTCAACACTGTAAAAAAGCAGAATATACCCTAATACTGAGCTTTCCTCCAGCTGTCAAGCTCAATAGGTATGTTTAACTGTACTGAAGTGCAGGAATTATTATAGATCCAGTTTTACATCTAGTCCAAAATCATTGCCCACTTTACAAAATATCCCAGAGGTGAATGAGTGGTGCATATTGCCAAGAACGTTGAATTTATTGCAACACATCCTAAAAATGGAGATAAACAATGCAGAAGTGGAAGGCCAATACATGGAAGATTGACCTCAAATAATCATAGGCATGTTAAGAAAGCAAGTAATTGTCAATTTTCCATTTTTGCCTGAATTTCTGTAATTCCATTACTTCATTTTAGAGCCCATTTCTCCTTCACAAAGGGCTTTCATCTTAAGGAGTACAGGTAGCAGTAGTACTGTCATCCTTAGTCCTAGCCCTAGGAAGCTGGGAACTCATTTTATCTGCAGTGGGGTTTCCCACTACTCCCCTTGGAACTCTGAATGGCATGAGTGGCTAAACGACACATTCTGAGTTTGCATGGCAAATGTATTGTCTTCAATTGTTTACTTCACTTTAGCTGTTGAAATTGTGACCACACAGCTAGCTGACAAATTATAGAATAACTATATTTTATACTAATTTTATCATTACATATATTGTTATTTTATACAATATAGATACATTTTATGTATATTCTATAACTGTTATTATTATATAACTGTTATAATTTAAATATAATACATTAGTATTTTTTCCTCCAGATAGAAATTACACCTTCACCCACAGCTAAAAATGACGTGTGCATCTGTTTTCCAATTCCTCCTTTGATATCCTCCTCATGGTTGCTAATGGTCTCCGGTCATCCCTGCTACCATCTGTCACTGCAGCTGAGGAGAAAGGGAAAAAGGCTCTCTGGCCACAGAGAAGTGTGGTGGGCAACTCATCGTCAGAGACCAAGCCATTTGCTGCTCTGGTATTCCCCTTATATATTGAATTAGGTAGCAGTGAGGTGTCAAAAAAGAGGATCTGCAGGGAGAGATGTGATGTGCATCACCCCTTACGTGGAGGGACAGCAATTTTACAACATGTAGGCATGATATTGATACATGCTAAATGATAATACACGTAAGACAAAATATATGCATCTGGAGCCCAAGAACCAATAGCTGATCAAAAATGGGGAAAAGCAGATGAATTAAAATCATATTTTTGTAGGCCATCGGGGGTTTTTTTGGTGGAAGTCAACTTCTTAAAGCACTTAGAGCATTATTTTTAATGCATTTTCTGTCTCTGGTGCATTAGACAATTAATAATCCAAAAAGAGAGTTCTTCCTCTGGGTTGCACGCTAAACAGACATGTATGAATAACTACCATTTTTTTGCTAACGTAAAAATAATTTGAAAATAAATAAAAATTTTGAATTAGCAAAACACTCTTTGGTGAGATTATAGAGTTACATTACAAATTCAGACATTTTTAATACAAAAAGTTGAAATGTTGGGCAACATTACCAAAAGGAGCTTAGATGCTACTTACAACACTGAGAAGAATAAGGTGACAAATGTGGCTTTATGTTTCTCTTCAGCCTAGTGGTTAGCACAGTTAACTGGTAAAAATGAGACATGGGTTGCTTCTGTGTGTAACAGAGGTTTAGCCCAAGCCTGGATGCTCTCAGAGAATGCCTCACACACTGGGGTACAGGATATTTTAGGACCTATAGGTAACGTTTTCTGTAAATCTAGCAGGTCAAACCAAAATCTTTAATGTTGGAAATACCAGTACAAATAATGTCCCCATTTTTATACAATTATTGTTTTTCTCCTATAAAGCTAGTCAACAACTTTTAGTCAAATTGAATTGCAAATAAAAGCTGTCCAAAAATTCTGTCTAACTGCTAAAAGACAGCTCTTGCATGATAATTTAGTGAAACTCTGCAAGCATGACCAATACCTTACCTAATCTGTGATGGATAATGCCAAATAGAAAACTTCTTGCTTCCTCTAAATTTTCTGGAAGTTAGTTTCTTCCAATTTTCTGAAAACATTGCCTACAAAGGTACATATTTTTTTATTAATCTGTTTTTTTTCTTGCATGAATATTTCTTGACAGATTTAGGAAATCCTTTACTTCTCTTTCCCATGCTTTCTAGCAGAGTTTGCAGCTTTCTAGCAGAATATGCAACTTTCTACCAGATGTATGAATGCACTTAATGTAAATGTTATTTTTTATTCACACTACTGTAGAAAGAAACCTCAAACTAGAACCACAGTGCACAGTCGTTATTAATCACTCACATCTCTCAGATCATAGAATCATAGAATCACAGAATCATAGAATCACCAAGGTTTGAAAAGACCTAAAAGATCATCCAGTCCAACTGTTCACCTGTTATCAATAGCTCCCACTAAACCATGTCCCTCAACACAACATCCAGACTTTCCTTGAACACACCCAGGGTCGGTGACTCCACCACCTCCCTGGTCAGTCCATTCCAGTGCCTGACCACCCTTTCTGAGAAGTAATACTAATGTCCAGCTTGAATCTTCCCCTGCCGTAGCTTGAAACCATTTCCTCTAGTCCTATCACTAATGACATGAGAGAAGAGGCCGACCCCCAGCTCACTACAACCTCCCTTCAGGAAGTTATAGAGAGCAATGAGGTCTCCCCTGAGCCTCCTCTTCTCCAGGCTGAACATTCCCAGATCCTTCAGCCTCTCCTCATATGACCTGTGCTCCAGACCCCTCACCAGTTTTGTTGCCCTCCTCTGAACACGCTCCAGGGCCTCAATGTCTTTCTTGCAGTGAGGGGCACAAAACTGGACACAGTACTCGAGATGTGGCCTCACTAGTGCTGAGTACAGGGGAACAATCACCTCTCTGCTTGTGGCGGGTTGGCCCTTGGCTGGGGACCAAACCACACACACCCGCTCACACAGTCCCTGCCCCCACCCAATTATAGGGGAGAGAATTAAAGAGGTAAAAGGCAAAGAGGACTTGTGGGTTGAGATAAGGACAATTTAATTACTAAACTACAATAATATTGAAAATAATACTATATACAAAAATGCAATGTGATGATACACAGTGATACTGCCCCTCCCCACCTGATGACCAAAGGCCCAGCCCACTCCCAGCCAATGACCCCGAAGGAGGGAGAGAATAGGTGATACACAATTATGCTGCCCCGCCAAAAAGGCTCGGCCTGTTGACAATGATACTGCCCCCCCCCCCCCCCCCCCCC